>JARQST010000567.1:153397-171905 GCA_030142225.1 Pachycephus smyrnensis | reverse complement strand
CGAGAGCTTCCCCAGCGCCACCATGCGGCGTGAAAAATGTGAAAAAAATGTTTTTTGATACATTAATAAACAAGGAACAAAATTTAAAAAAAATTTTTCGAATATCTCTTTTTTTTCCCACAAAAAAAATTCTTGATATATGTGAAAAAAACAGGGGGTCACAGTGGTGTTGTCCCTTAAGGCGACTGGGGAGTGCAAACGGCCATCTTGAATTTCCAATCACGAAATTCGTAAATTACACGGAATCGTTGCATTATCCTTATCGAACTTGAGTGCACGCAAGTTTGTATAAGTCCCACAATTACTGAAATGGCACTTTCGTAAGGAATAATTGCGAAATAAAATAATGAGACGCATGCAATTTTTAGAGGTGAAAGATTTTCGTGCTAAAATTTTGCATGCACCTCATTCCTTTATTTCGCAGTTATTCCTTACGAAAGTACCATTTCAGTAATTGTGGGACTTATACAAATCTGCGTGCACTCGAGCTTGATAAGGATAACGCAACAATTCCGTGTAACTTACGATTTTCGTGATTGGAAATTCAAGATGGCCGTTTGCACTCCCCAGTCGCCTTAACATACGTATCTTAAAGCGCATCATGCAAAAAACTTACTATAATGTACACATTCCATTGAACGCTTTGTATACGGTTGATTGTTTCACGTTCTGCCACCTAGCGGAGATACTTTCGACAACAACATTAATGGCTATAACAGGATCTCAGAATAAGTACTCCGAATATTCTCATAAGAAATCATCAGAAGATTCTTAGACCGAATACTTAGGACATTCTTAGAATGAATCTAACATATTCTGAGAATATACGGAATAAATGTAAAATATTCGGGAATATACTGATTAACCATGGGGATATCTGCAATATTCTCAGAATATGCTGAAGATATTCGGGACGTATTTTGAATACTCAGGATCATTCAGGATATTCATAAAATATGATATGCTATTTGGGATGTTACACTAACAAACTTTTTCATTAAAACATACCACGCAAGAATGTTACTCTAATATATTGTAACCTATATCGCCACACGGGATGACTCTCCAGCTCGTGTGTGTTAGGCGCGTTCGAGCCGAAATCGACTGCTAGGAGTTAGGATAGATAATAGGCAGAGCAAAAGAAATGAAAATAAGATTTTGCTTTACAAATTAAACAAAGAAAAGAATATATTGTCCTCAAATGGGTATACAGAGATAGTTAGTAAGGTCCAGCCTAAGCGATGCTGGGTGTTAGTGAATGGTAAAAGAAAGCGGTATGCAAAATTAGGTGTACAGAAACCTAGTAGATACTACTAGTTGCGTGAGGAGAGAAGAATAGATGATTTATTAAGCAGAAGCCAATTACCAGAGCGGAAGTTCGATTATGCGGATAGAATTATGTTTAATAAGCAAAGTCGCGCTAAAGAACAGTATCTGGATTCCAGAATGTGGTCCAAAGGTTGACTTGCTATAAAGATGCTCTGAATCGTGCCGATGAACACTTGCTAGAGTGTAGACAATGTTCAAAGGGTTGATTCAGATTGATTAAAAGTCGTGCCAATGAACAGTATCTAGTAGTATAAAATATGGTCAAAGGGTTGACGGGATGAGAGAAATGAGTTGAATTGAGAAATTAAAGAATAGGCATATAATGACGGAAGCGGCACAAGTGACGATAGCTCGACACTGTGACGTTCCAGTCTAAATGCACAAAGAAAGAATTGAGAAGGGGTCGGTTTGCCACCTTACTCCACGCGGTTTGCGTGTTTTAGCGAAAAGTAGTATCTTTACAGTGTAATAGCTAAGGGGTCGGTTTGCTTCCTTGCCCGAGACGGTTTGCTCGTTTATACGTGCTGCTAAACTAGCTAGTCGCTAATGGCAGAATGCCCGAATCTAAAATCGGTGCCGTTTATATACCCTCAAGATATGGGCTAGGTGGCTTGCGGAGTGCGAAAATGGAACGCATCGCGATGCCTACTTGCTGTTATTATTTGTATCGAGAAGGTTATTCATATAAGCAAAGTTACACTTAGACGATATGAATTGATAACGACGTATACGTTACAATATACATTTGTTTTGAACATTCTTGTTGCAGGTTGATTGTTTCACGTTTTACCATCTAGCTGACAAACTTTTAACACACTCGTAGCACTAACATGGTTTTCGATAGACTAACTGTGGTAAACTTGATAGGGCATGCCTTATATGTAATATGCCCTCCTTCTAATTAGAATCCTTTTTTTATTATTGTATTAACCAATATAGTTTATGGTTTACTTTCAAATATGCAGCAAAGTGATCTTTACTTGGACGTCTCACAGAAGACATCTTTTACAGTTTTTTTGGAAGATCTCTAAGAAGTTCATAAAATTGTCTTCAATATGAGTTCTTTAACATGTTCGCTGCGGTACGTCATTGACATAGGCATTAACCCTTCAGGTATGGCGGTCTCACGCCGTGAGTGACTACGTAGGCCGGCGCCCCCGCAGCATCGAAACTTCATATTCAAATATATGTAAATAAGTTTTAAACGCGACAATCAGAAAAATTGAACCAAAACTCATTTCGTTCGTCTAATATAAATTTATAAATAGCCGAAAGTATGAACATTGCGTAGTTATGTATTTTGTTTACAACAAAAAACCACACTATATTTCTGATTTTTCTCAGCGCTATTTGACAGATAATACAATAAAATACTTTCAAGAATTTTTTCAGATTTTTTGACTAACTTTCTTTTTATAAACGAGAAGCTTGAAGTTTTATGACAAAACGGCATGCAAATATGTTTGCACAATTACCATAACTTTAAATATATTAATAATGATAAAAATATTATTTTTCGTAAATATGGCAGTGTTGAAATCACACTTTAAGTTGAATTTTTCAAATTTGGAAAATATTGAAAACTTTTTTAGATACAGCACTTTGAATATCGCGCCGCATCGTGACACACCCTTGCGTTACCTGGCCGAGTCGACAGGATCCGTATCACGCGCTCAGTGCATCACCCAAACCTGAAAAGTTAATTAGGTAAAATGTGTACCACCGGCGGTACATACATGCGATTCGCAGCATACTATAGTCTCCTGCACTGCTATACCTAAACAAATGGGTGAAAAATTTTTCCTCCCAGTACGTATGTACCACCCATAGTACATGATTATTCATTGACTTCATTAAGTACAGCGTTTGCCGAAAAGTTTATTAAAATATTTCATATACCGAAAAACGACCGTTAATAAAATCCGGCGCATTCATACCGTGGACGAAGTTACCGCGTATCATTGGTGGTACACGCCGAAGCGAACATGTTAAGATATCTTTCTGAATTTTGTATTGATTGGGTTACTTATAAACAATGTTAAATGTGATACTGTGAAAATATTATACCAAATAACCCAGTTGGTTATAATCATCATGGCGTCGGATAAGGCATTGAAGAAGTCCAGAAGAGGTTTACCCGATTCTCCCATTTTCCCAAGGGTAATTCCAAGAACAATGCCGAAGATCACAAGGCCAAGAGTATTTGTTCCATCGGCATATATATGCTTTATTTTCCAATCATGAAGTCCAGTAACTGTAATAACACAAGCAATTACATGCTTTATTAACGCTTAAGAAAAGAGTTCTGATTTGAAAGCACAGTTGTGTATCAGACAGATTTCACATCAATCAGTTTAGTATTTTTTATTTGAACTGATAGTTCCAAGCAAAGTTATATATACACATATATATATATGAGTCGCCTTCAGCGATGAATAATTCGGAACGAAATATTCCCAACAATAAGGAAAAGATAAGAATTATTTTGTCTCATTAAAACATGTCTACAGGTATGCAATTTATAATGAGATTTTATATAACAGAAATATTTATTCCATTTGGAAAAAAAAAATAATAAACGTAGTAGCTTTCGAGTTCTTATCCAAATGTCCCCATTTTACCGGCTGGTACTGGAATAATCTGAATTCCATATCTTTCCCGGAACACAACAGTCCAGTAAAAATGAACTAAGTTACTGCGATAATACTATCTCTTCATATATGTTATCATATAAATCGAATTGAAGCCCGAATTTCTGTACGTCCAATTTTGTATCACTGAGTATAAAGTAAAATACTCGTCCGTTACCTGTTACGAAAGAATTGAACATTACTGAAATTAATGTCGTAGATTATTGAACTGCCTATACTGTTACAGTTTGCACACATTTAGACTGTAGACATTTACATGAAATAAAGTACGCATTAGTATTTTCACTGAATTGACCCAAATAGCAGAATGATATTTTTAGGACATATGAATTTTCTCTGTATATGCTCAGAATGTATTGGGATCTACTAAGAATATTGAGTATCTTCTGAGAATATCATGTGCTATCTAGGGAAATACCTATTATTTTACCCAACATGCTTATTCGTCATCAGATTTGAATTCAATTAAAGAATTTTCTTGTAGAAAGATACTTTTCTGCTACGTTAAACATCATTTTTTAATATTTTTTTATTCTTACGAAATATTTAAAGTGTAAATAAGGCGATTTACGGCAAAAAATTAATAGATTGCGCGAAGTATACACAGACATACCGTTGAAAGATTTTAACAGCTGTCAGTTTGGAGCGTGAGCGAACGGGTCAGAGAGGTTTGAAATGTTACCAGACAGAATGAAATTAGATTATATAATCTTCACTGGATTTCATGATTATTATTTATGCATAATAATAATATATACAGTGGGAGATAAAAATATTCGTACAACAAGAAGTCCGAAGTAAAATGAGCTGCAAAATTGCTAGGTTAATTTTTTTATTCAAAGTCGTAATATTTGTTCATATTAGAGTCTAAGTGTAACATACTATTACACGCGTTCGAACACAAAAATGAACCTAGAAGTTTACAGCTTATTTTACTTCGACCTTCTTGTTGTACGAATATTTTTGTCCCCCATTGTGTATATATATATATATATATATATATATATATATATATATATAATATATTGTGATGAGGTGCATCGCCTCGTCACGGCCCTGCTCGGTCGAGCGGGGGAGTTGTAACGTGGCGTTACAAACTGGAGAGGGCACCGTCTAGGAAAGACCGAGAAATAAATAAACAAAACTTATCAGGACAGATACTGAGTTCGATGACATAGTGGTTAATGCCTTGACTTGGCATTCGGGAGGTATCAGGTTCGACTCCCGATCAGAACTCTAAATTTTTCCGGAATCTCCTAGCCCCCGAGCGCTCCCTGGCGGCCCAATGAAGACACGAATGCCGAGGGGGGCTGGGCCCCTCGTTATAATATATATGATGAATACGAATATTCCTTATACATGTAGAGTATAGCTGTGTATAACTTCAGAAATACATCCACACGTTTCTATAAACATCAAATTATTGCAATTGTAACTACATAAGGCCTTGAATAAACATGACTGACTATCATATTTTTTAATATGAATAAAATTTGAATGAAGACTGTTTTGCAATCAACTTACCGCCAGTCATATTTTTTGGTGGTTCCAGGATGGTTCGGTACTAAAAAAATAAAAATAACGTGTTTAGGAGTATAGTATAATATTATATTCTACAGTATAATGTCTTCTACAGTCAATTTTCAAAATCCGTTTCATCTCCTAGCTCCGTTTTCTTATTTCATTTGATATAAAAGGTCCCTCAAATGTGCAATTGATGTTGTGGTTCGACTTTGTATCTTATTTTAAAATACTGCACGTTATGGAATAAAATAAATGTCGACAATAAAAAATGATATACCATTGAAAATGTAATATCACACGTAATAAGTTCGAGGAAATAATCTTGCAAATGTTTTATCATCATTTATGTACTTTGATCTTAATATACGTTCACTCAATTTATATTTTCGGAACAGAGTTATTATTTTTTAGCAAGCGTGACACTATCGGATTATCATTGTTATATCCAGAATATATTTCCATATCGATCCTAATAATGGAGTAGTTATATTTTGTTATATTTTGTATTATATTCTCGAAATCACTTTTCAGGAAATTATTTAACATTCAGTTTTTATATTTCTTTTCGTGGTGTTACTCTAATAATTCCCTCTTTCGGTTTCTCATTATAATTCTGTATGAAAAATTTTGAAATATCTAAGCATTTGTCTAATGATAGCGATAACTGCAGACGATAAAGACTATATAAATGCGTTTTTATAAATAGAATAAAATATTCGTTAAGATAACATACAGCAGCTTTCCAAGGAAGGATTTATTAGTATGTATGTTTCGCGATTCGCCAATCAAATATTATAAATTTGAAATGTTTATCTTATCATAAATAGTTGATATATACTTACTTGCCCAATGCAGGCCTGTACAAGGTTTGGTGGAAAGATGTTTCTGGAAATAATTTTTTCTATTATCAAACCGATGAAAAGAAGTTGCCAGATTAAAGAAATTAGCAATCATATCATATTTTGCTTTTATCTAAATTTTGTTCTCTACGTCGAACGCTTAGTACAGTACAAATAAATTAATGTAAATCACTTAGAATCATTTTTATCGAATATGAAATATAAAATACCTAATCAAATCCAGAATTGTGTCAGCTGTTGTAACATTTCTAGCTGGTGTTTGGTCTGCGTCAACAACAAAAGCGGGTCCTGACACATCTCCAGGTCGAATCACCAAGACAAGAAAGATCCCAAGAGCCACGGCAGTTACAGTTGTCGTGCCATAGTAATAAATTGATCGCATTCCGATTCTCCCTAATTGGAATGTAATTTCAATTAATTTATGAAAAATAAAAAAGTATATTAACGACTTTTATAATAATTATTATGTAAATAATGTTATACATGATCGTATATCAACACAATTTCACTATTAAGGGACTATATTGCTTGGTTTATTATTAACAATCAACTCAATCTGAGCCAATTATTGTACTTTCAATACATTTAAAATACACTACAACTTAACGTCCTTTGGATTAATCTAAATGTATCGGAAAGAAATTATTTTGTGTTGTGAGCATTATATAATTAATTTTAATGATAAACCACATACGAGACGTTCTCCATCAATTCAACCACTTTTTTCCATCGACCTCCTATATATTTTTCATATTTTACCAGCTTGTAGTGCTAGCTGAGGAGACCTTTTGTGAATTATTTTAGATTTTTAAATCCTAGTATATCGTGAAAAGTATAGATCACACCAAAAAAATTCCAGAACATAAAAGTTGTATTTTTTTTACTTTTCAACGAACTACCGTCATAATTTTATTGATGTTTAAAACTCCATTTTTGCTAAAAAGATTTCAAAAAATATCTTTTTTCATAAATAAAATCCGACCATTATCTTGTCTCTTATCAAGAGACTCGGTCGAGTCTCGCGCCATGGTTGACTCTAGTTTGAGTGGAAAATTGGCATAATAAAGACAACTTCAGTATAAGTAGGGAACGGACCCGTCGAGTAGTACTCGATAAGGAATTACTTGACATTTTATAAATGATTAAATGACAATGAAATCATACTGAAATATGAGTAGCAGTAATAACAAAAGAGTAATGAAGACGTTACAGGAAATTCTGCAAATATAATTAAAATGATGAGCTAGTGCCAGATCATATGATAAGCAGATATCTAGTAGTGACTTATATGCTTGGCATTGTGATATGATTTCAATACTTTTTGTATGTAAAACCACAACGTAAGATATAAATAGTGTTTTTTACACAGAAGTGTTTTTGGGGGTTCATGTTACGAGATACAGGTATTTGTATATTCTAACCACAATGCGACTTTTAATCAGATTAATCGTGGACTTGAAATATCGTCGCAAAAACTTTTGCTTAAAGTTGTATCTATAAGGGATACGCGGTTGTATCTAATGCATATGCCTTTATGAAAATAATTAAATTCACGCATGTGGCGTGTTAGAACCGACAGTGCTGGACCACTAAAAATGGTACTCTTTTACCTCCATTGGAAACTGGACTTTTCCTATCAATTTCAACCTACTCGAGTTAGCAGTACATTCAGAAATTTATCCACAAAGTATGCGTGCTCATAAATACATATTTACACATCTTTTTTGCGATAAAAATGCATAAGATACACACACCAATTCCGAACGTTCATGATTAAAAATGAAACTTGAAAAGCGTTTAGGAAAAAGAAACTTTCATCGGAAGTACACAATATTAATTATGTATTATGAACACAATGAACTTTCAATGAAAAAATAATAAGTATATGTATGTTATTAGATTAATTATTTAATTGCACTCACCTGACAAACTGAGGTCTAAACTGCCAATCGCGCTGACTATGCTGGCTACGATTAAAGGTAAAATAAGGGCCTTCAGCATTCTAAGGAAAATATCGCCCGTGAATTGAACGTACATTATTTCTCGTTCGGTCCATTGATCCTCCCTGACATTTTTCAGAATAAATCCGAGAGCAACACCAGCGAAGACGCCGACTACGGTCAACATCGTCAGCAAATTTTCCGACATACAACTTTTCCATTTTTTTGGTCGTGCCATTTTTCCCTGAAACAAGTTACTACATGAGAACGAAGTAATCAGACAGGCAACAGTGAACAAATTTATATCTAATTTCGCATAAGCTTTGAACATTCTTCGATGTATTTCAAATATAGATGACTGAATTATTCAATATCACAATATTATGTTAACTGATAATGCATTTGTCTACAAATACATTTTTACCACATATGAGAGCTGCTTTTAATAATTACATATTTCTCTATACACTATTGGATACACCAAACATTGTCTGCATTTAGAGACATAAATAACGTTTGACAACTCAAACTTAAGGTTCTGCTACGAACAAAAATAGTAGATAAAAATCTTAATTTAAAATATATTGTTGAGTTTAAGATTGTCATATAGAAAAAAAGTGTCAGAGCTTTTTAACGATTATTTAATCAAGAAAATTGAAATGAATATTTGAATATTTCACCAGGAATGTATTTACAAGTCAATTATAAACATGGTGGGGCAGTTAACTTTTCCACTTAGGATATCACCAGAATTTCATCAAATATCAAACACACAGAGCGTTTATTTAATGAATGTACGAATAATAGTATTTAAATCACAATGCAGGCAGTCGATATTCCGAAGGCCATATCTTTTAACGATTGCAATGAAAAATAATTTGTAACTAGTGTTTTGAAAACGTCTCGCCGTCAACTTAAAGAATATGCAATAAAAGGTAGAGGTTCCTATTAAAAAAAAAATGAATTTGACCTTTACATGACCTTGGTATCGCTACCCAAGATCAAACTGAACGAAAAATCTTACATCCCCCTCGAAACTGAACAATTTTTGTTTGAAACATTCTTTAATACTCAATGAAATTCCGGTGATATCCTAACTGGAAAAGTTAAGTGCCTCACCCTGTATGTGGATTAAAATACTTGTTAAGTAGATAGAAATTATTTTTGAAGTGCTATCGGAAAAAAATATATTGTCGATTAAACTCAAACTTGAATAAATGCTTGTAAACCATCATTCTAAATCAATATTTTGTTTTTATTTGAAAGTCAATGAAAATTGAAAACTAGAGTCAAATTATATTTAAAAAAATTGTAAATAACTGCAGTTGGGTGATAATACTTTTTTTATTCTTATTAAGCATATTCAAATAATTAAATGATTCATTTTACCGCATTCATTACTATACTTTTAATTAGTCAATTGATTAGAATGTAGTTGAAGAGCCTCATTAAAGCGGATTTAATTTTAAATAATATTGGAATCTTGTATTACATATGCATTATCTTATATGTATATGGTTCGTCATTTAAAATATAACCCAAAATATTTTAACTCATAAATTTAAGGTTACATTTCAAATAAATAACTCTGTATAAGACTTTTGAAATGACTTATTTTTATTGATAAAAATATGTAGACGTAATATGTAATATACATACATATGATAATAGGCAATCCTCATTTTTTGAGTATACACATACTAATTGTTCACGTACTAACTCACGTACTAAGTTATCAATTAATTTTGTATTTTTTTTTAATACACTTTTGTGAAACACACTATCATTAAGTAAAGATAATTACACAGTTAGATGCGCAATTCAAATGTTAATTAAAAAGGTATTTCCAGCTGGCAGAGATGAAAAATAGTGGTCTCTAGCGAGATCCACTTAGTCAAGAGCACGCCTACTCGACAGATTTTCAAAGTCGTTTCTCTCAAAAATGAAGCCTGATAAAGACAAAATAATTAATTTGTTCGATATTATTTAACAGAAAATTTAGCTTATCTCCGTATTTATTTTCTTAAATACCGTAAGACGCATAAAAATTTACGAAAACGGTATGAGATTTTCACGATATAAAAAATCACCTAATGTCGACTCTTATGGTGATTTATTGAGAGGTCTCCCCGACCTTGTCAACATGTATTCCCCATACATGTTTCCTTTTAAGACGTTATTGTTTAGGAAAATCGTGTATTGTGTAAATAAAGAAGTTTAGCAAGTGTTTTTGTGATTTAATTCAAAGGAACACCACAATAAAAATTAAAAAACAATTTTTTATATATATTCTTACAAATTTCTTAAAATTACAAATCGAATAGAATGATTGATACTGAAACTTTAAACGCGTTTATCCCGAAACCGATTTTTTTAAACTGGCTATAAGCATTACTAAAAAATTATTGACCCGATCGACTTGAAATTGTTATAGTATCTTCACAAAAATTTTATCTATCGTTGCACGCATGGAATTTTTTATCTCAAATACTTTTTGGAAAAAACTAATAAAGTTAGGGTAGGGCGGGGCTAGTTGAGCATAGGGGCTAGTTGGGCAATCGAAATATCTCGAAAACTAAGCATTGTACAACAAAAGTTTAAATGACGAAAAGGAGGGGATTCGGGAGGAGAACACGTTGCGCGACTGTCAATTGCCATACGATCCGCGGATAAAATAAGAGAACGCTTTGTTTTTTTTCGGCGTCAAAAAAATAATTAAGGTTGTCATAATTTTTGGATTATCTTCGTATATAGACACTAATTTATGATCACGTAAGTATTCAAAGTATCCTTAATTATTGGTCTTTCGATTATATATGGTTATTTAGTTTTAAAGCTTATCATTTTTTTATAACCTAATTTTTATTTCGATTAAGTGAAAAGTTGCTCAACTAGCCCCGCCCTACCCTACTTCATTTTTGGGCAAAATCGTCACTTTTTTTATAAAGTTTACCATTTTCCAAAACATAAATATTTCTTAAAGTTCATACGTGCAACGATAGTCACACTTATATACTTTCTAAAAATGCCAAATTTTATGATATGGATCATTCTAACCGGAGATCTGCGTTGCACCGTTTACCAGTGCTCTTCGCGGATCGGACCAATGAATTGCTTTTATCAAATATAAATATACATATATTTTTATGAAAATTTGTTCGAGTATTCTCTGAAATATGATGGAACAATGTGTCGAAAAAATTTTTAGTTAAAAACGCTAATTCGTTGGAAAAAATCACAAAAATAGCCTCTTTTCCTGCCCCTCACTATGGTGTTACCCCTTAAGAAAGAATTATTAGTTCAAAGCCTTTCCGCTTCTTTAACGCCGTGCATGTACACGCATAGAATTACTAAATAGTAGCTTTCCACGTCATTTGGATTAGGGGTACTTGTTGGAAAACTTGGAAAACGAACTTCCCTATAGATGATCGTCGTTAATTTATTCTCATTACCTTTGTGGTAGCTTTCCTTTCCTCAAGTTTCTCTATATAAACGAATACTTAACTACAGTGCTGATCATATTGTAAAATTGGAAACCCGATGTAATATTAATTTATTTCTTACAGTTCCGTGGACGTTTAAAGATCACTGTGTCTACTTAGCAGTGACAGATAGGCGCTGACGTTTGTTGATACAAGATAGCGCGTGATCATTTTGATATTTGTTGTAACATTATTACATTCATTGTTGAAGGCGTTCGAAATCTTTTTATGAAATGTTTTAACAAAGCAATATGCTAATGTAATTTAAACGTTAAATATAAAGCCTTCTTTTTAAAACATGTTTACTGTGTGGAGTTCGCCAATAGCTTATGGACTTGGCATTATATGAACAATGCCTACAAATTATCATATAATTATTGATATGATATAATATATAGATGTAAATAAATGTACAATAGATATCCTGTGAATAGAATACATATGATACCAGTGCATATTATATTTATATTTTTTTAATAAATTTAATGGAGGCATATGCCAAAATGGATATTATATTCTGTATTCTAATTTCGTAAAAAGAACACTGTAACAATAGTTACTTGTAAACAATTAGGATACTGATTAAAGAAGAACATTCTCATAAGAGAATACCTGATGACATGTTGATATCTTGAAATTGGTATCCATTCCACAATTATTTACATACATATTTATACTATATGCGTGCGTGAATACTTCATTAACAGATACTCGATATAACACGACTTCATACTCTTTAAAATTGGCTTCACCGGCTGAATTAGGAATCAAATCTGACAGCACAGCATTATGCTTCATTCTCACGTTTTCTGTCTTCCTTAGTTGCTACATAAATCAATCGAGCATATAATCAATGGACAATACGCACAATTTAAGCCTATTTTGATACAGTTTATGTTTATTTAATTTTTTTGTTAGTATATTCAGCAGTTTCGTTTTCATATGTATGTATAATAAAAAGATATTAACCTGTCTAAAATAATTCTCATATGTTTTCTTTGCGTTCATAATATGCTTCGACTGCATTCGGTTAATGATTATGTCAATATTATATTGTTAGTATTTTATTCGACATATAAACTTTTGCAAGGAATTCTTACCAAGATACTGCTGTTTTCTTTTCACTGGGGAAACTGTGATCCTACAATACTGTCACCAAGTCTTCCTTCTTGTTGTCAGTATTCAGTCGCACAAGCTAGAAAGATATTAAGGAAAACTAGTCCAATTCCATGATACAATATTCAACAACTTAATATGAACCTCGAAAGTACCAACTTGCAAATATTATGAACACACAATCTTCAGACTGCAAATGCAGCTGCTATACATAATAATATAAAAATACGTCTTCAACGTGACTCCGGCGTACACATTTCAAAGCACTAAACTTCATAACAGTCGACACGTCGTTTGAGTCTGATATACTTACCACATTGATAAAGTATAAATGAAATAAGTCAAGCGATCTTGAGAGAAAGGTGGAAAGAAAGAGAGAGTGGAGGAATGGTAGGGGGGAGACAGAGAGCGAAAGAGGAAAAAGAAACAGTGCGCGTGCGAGTATGTAGATGCGTCGAGAGAACAAGAGGTAAAAGAAAGGGTTAGCAAAAATTTGGAAATGCTTAACTATTTATTCTGTTGAACAATTTTTCTATATTGTATCACTATTTACAGAAACTAACTGTGGTTCAGGGAGACGCGAAAACAAGGTTCTTACGGTCGCGACTGCTACTCTCAGACTGGTTAAGAGCGAGCAGCCGTGTGAGCCCTTCGGGACATGTGGCGGCCAGTGGTGGCATGGATAAGACTCGCCTATATGTCAGACAACTTCACTGTTGCGCATGAACCTGTACACCAATTCACTCGCGATATCACGCATGCGTGCATACTAATGGTTACAAGTTACGCACTATTAGGCCCACACTATAACGAAGGTTAGCCGGTTTTCTACTTGTACGTATTCCTTATACAGTGCCACCTGTTAACGCATGCGCATATGACTATGTTGGACCAACGTAAGAGATGTGCACACGTGCATCCATGGCTAGTCAATTCTTACATTCCGTAAGTGCAGTACACTTTAATCAGTTAACTGCGGAATTTAGTTTTAAAAATCCCTTACGGGGTGCGTAATTAAACTCAAGCAATGAAGAGTATACACGTCAACCGCACCGAAATAAAGTTTTGGATTGACGTGTATACACGTCGAACGCAGTTAACTAGTTAAATTACTGGCACTGTGACTCAAGGTCATCGCCTAATTTTTTTCTCAATAATCTATCATGAAATGAGCATACTTGAAAAAGGAATCATTTCATTTAAGGAATATACCTGTTTACATATCTTACATCTCATATATATATATATATGTATATCCAAATTTACATTAAATAATACACGCAGATGAATTAATTACCGCAATATATGAAAATTTCAAAATGATCATTCTGACGTAAACGATGTTGGTGACACGCTTATTAATGTACGATGTAATGTTACACTGCGTGTATAGTTTATGTACAATTCGTGGCAATTACTGTGGGAATCATATGCATACGCAGATGTGGAATGTAACAGATCAGTATACGTGTGAGTTTGTTAAGTGAATTAGACTGAGGTCACTAGTTTAATTTTCATTAAACCACTTCGCCCATGGATATTTTCTTATTATTCTGCCACATGACGATATCTTTGGAAACAACACTGTATATATATTATGGTCACATAAAGCATATAATTATTTAATTATTTTGCCATTCATCGTATATTGTATGTACTTTCATATAATACAATATAATATTGCCAAAAATATAATTCTAAAAAGTATCGTTGTCTCATACCACATCAGTTTCATGTACATACTGGCGCTTCTGCTGTATTGTAATATACAGCTATATAAAGTTGGCCAGTCGAAGTAGGATTGACATTGGACATTTGGACCCGACATCGCTTTCATATTACAGAACAATTTGTAATGATACGGAATATAAATGAGTCCTCGAAATGTGGTATTGAAATTATGGCCCAACTGTTTTACAAAAATTGAGTGTTTCAAGTTTATTCCATGCACTAAAGAATTCACGAACAACCACTTTTTGTGCGGAAATTGCAAACAATGGTAGCGTGACGCTAATCTTTAACGACTATAGCGGGTATATTTCCTCTTATGATTAATAATAACTTTACACAGATATTTCGTGAAAAATGTTACACAACGGCTCTTCCAGCGAAAATTGTATAAATGTCCACTATTACAATGTTCCAGTTTCCCATGACTAGTTTGTACAAGATGTGTATGATACTAAAGGCATTTTTCTATCTTTTCATTTTATATTTCGATCAATATGATAAATCATAGACATATGTTTATACCATACCATGATATAATAGCTATTCATTGAAAATGTTGGTATATATAGGTTATTAAGTAATGTAATTGTTAAACATACAGTATGAAAGCGACTTACATATATTGTATAATAACTAAGGATGAATATAAACGAATAATCGTTTCAAAAAATTTCCTTTTTGTCATCACAAAATATTACATATTATACTTTAGAAGATTATTAATGATAATACAATAATTTAACAATCGTAATAACTTAAACTAACAATAATTTCGTCATCGCTTTTATATATTTACTGGATATTAGTTTGTGCTCGGGATATAAATATTTAAAGTGCAATAGATACGATAATTTATTTTGCTACAATTCTTAAAAATGCACTTACTATTATACCGGATATAAATATCATCTTATCTAATTTTATGTGGTTAAGTACGCATACGTCAATTTACAAGTAAACTATACTATACACATGAACTTTATTGGTGCATTGACATTTATAAAATTGCTTAACAGTTACATAATCGTAATAGACGGACCATTTTTTATCGGCGAATGGATAATACTAAATATGATGCATCACTGCGCACACCTAAAGTCGAAATATGTGTAATATCATATAATGTAACATATAATATGCGAATATCTAGCTACATGAATTGTAGGCCGGCTATTTTTTGTGCACTATTTCTCTGCGGAGTAACTAACTATTAGTTTCACGCAAACTGAGTAACAGCATGAAGTTTAACAAACTATAGTAATATAAAATATTGTGAAAACATGCTACAATTTAAGTTACCCAGTACATTGTATATAGATATGCATATATTTTTTCAAGAGTTACCTTCAAGAAACACGTGAATAATGTTTTGCAAAGAGAAATCGAGAGAAAAGATCATCCATGTAGTGTCGAGACCTATATTGCACTGTACATACATATACTATATTAAATCGTTTTACAATTCATATTTGGTGTTCATAATTAAATATACCCAAAAAGCACAAGTGTACACTAAGTTTATAGTGAGAATATATCTATCGTATTTTGCATATATACTAAGTATAATTGTAGAACATTAGGATACAGTCTGAATGTATACTGATAATGATCTGATGTTGGCGGTTTTTGCATACTCAGAATATCCTCCGAATATAAAGTACTTTATTCTCAAAAATTGCCCAAGCAGCAATAAATATCTATGAAATATCTATGATCAATTGCAAACGTTCAAATAAGGTTATATCCAATAAGGAACATTGCTAAGATATTGCACGGATATCTAATTTATAACATCGAATACATAATGTAACCTGTAACCATAATGGACCTGATATCTGTCCAATGTTGCTTGCTCGATATCTAACTGGTGATATCTTTACAATGTTTCTTGGAGGAGATTTTTAATTGTTAATTTTTCTATGATTTATAATATATTTAGAAAGTCATATTACCTATGTGGAATGTGAACTTTATGAAACAATAAGCAGCAACAAGGAGTACCAGTCACTGGTGTGCAAGTTAGTCTAGCTAGCTAATTCAAAAAACTTTTTCTAGTATGCCCCATTGTCAACGCGGAACGTACGGTCCTGAGTGGTTGCCGCGCTGCACGTCTCTCCGCGCTTCGAGTGACCAAGTACTCCACCACGCGCGCTAAGCGATCGTCGCCTGAGTACCTCGAGCAAAACTCGCAAAATTTTGATGTTTTTTCAAATGAAAAATTTAACCACTTAACGAACTCATTTTGGAATGTTTAAAAGCGCATTTTAATCGTTGAAATCTCTGCTACAACATGGGACAAATATGAAATTTCTGTTTCATCGTATTCCTACTGAAAAATGGCGGAGAAGCTTCGGGTGCGTTCGCGATGTCTTGAGATCTCCGTCACGGGATCGTCTCCGAGAACAATAATTTTGCGAGAATCTGCAGTATCGTTAAAGATGATAGCACGCAAAAACTAGACCAGATCAGCCGACACGTTCGGGAGTTATGGTCAATTAAGTGTTTTCACTTCAAGGTGGTGTAACTCCCCCTAAAGTGATGCTACAGGGGTGTATGGGGGGGGGGGGGGGGTTTGATTGCCAAAAAATGGCCTTTCTCGTGCTATATTCAGAAATATGAATTTCCTTCCGGAACTAGCAGTTTTCGCACTTTTCGAAAATTCCCAAAATGCACGATTTCACTCCAATCGCTGTCGATCGGCCATTTTGTATCCGATTGGGATGAAACCTTTACCATTCGAAAGCGGAGGAAGTTTCCTAAAAAATATGTTTTTGGTTTTTCGAAATTGGTCAGAGTTTACCGGAAATACATAAAAAAACCTTGGTCCACTTCAATTGGACGTTATTTAAAGGAACGTATATTTAACCAGTTAACTGGTGAACCGGAAATCAACGTTTTGTGCCAAAACTGGTAGGAGCGAATAATTCCGTATTTCACACGAAAGCTCATCTATAGAGGGTTTTTTGGGTCGCTGACTACGAATCTGAACTCGCCATTATGAATTTCCCAATTTTGAGTTCAGATTCGTAAACAGTGATCTTGAAAACCTACCGAGTACAGAGTTTGATCCAAATCGACTGACTTTTTGTAATTCGGCCCGCCATATTGGACCCGCCATTCTAAATTTCTCAATTTCGTGTTCAGATTCGTAACCAGCGACTAAAAAAACTTAGGCATACTAAATTTCATCAAAATTTATTGAAATTTATCAGAGTTATTCAATGTGCGCACATATACGTCATTACCAGTTTTGCACGAAAATTTTCTGCGCATATGTCCGTCATTATCAGTTAACTGGTTAACTATCTACAACGAATAATAGAAACAGTTCTTTGTACTAGTAGTGCATGCAATTCCTTAGGTATCTCAATACGTTAAATCCACGGTTACTGAGAAAATAGCAGTGACGATTATTTCTTTCATCATTCCAATAAGAGCCTTCATATATACACACAACGCGAAGCACTATTCTTGTTCAAGGAACTGTCCTCGAAGTATCCCTTAGGCAAACATATAAATTCAGATTCAGCTGCCGTAAATGCAAAGAGAATCATAGAGGTTTGCCTAAACGAATGGCCTTCGATTCTACACGCTTCAATTCTACACTTACGTGATTCTGCACAATAAATTCTACATGTAGATATTCTACACATTTATATTATACACAGGAATATTTTACACTACATTTTCTAAAGCGTTTGTTGGACAAAACTTATTTTACACATGCACATGCATATACCTTTTACCAAAGTTCTTAGAGAAATCTAAATGCAGCTACTATTATATTAATCTACACAGCAAGAGACTCGGTCGAGTCTCGCGCCAAGTACAGGCAACCGGCTGTACAGGCAGCGGCCGACCGAAACTCTTTACTC
>JARQST010000567.1:92494-136692 GCA_030142225.1 Pachycephus smyrnensis | reverse complement strand
CCCCCCCCCCCCCCCCCCCCCCCCCCCCCCCCCCCCCCCCCCCCCCCCCCCCCCCCCCCACGGGAGCCGCTGGATTGAATAATTCAAGCATCCAATTGTATATACAATTCTATAGATATTTCAGGTTGAAGTTTTTAGTAGGTCATAGTAACTCCCATTTGTTGGTCGAGGTTCCTGAGCGGCTAGGGAACTCTGATGTTGGTACGTTCTCGCTCTTTTAAAACACTAAATTGTACCTTATCTCTGTATGCACTGTTCGCGTACAGGGTATGGAGAATTAGGGAAAGCTGTGGAGGCTTTGGTTGAAATTATAAGAGCTAAGTTGAACCCTCCAGTAGGCGCATTATTTTTTGGCTTATAAGAAATATACAGCAGCCAGGTTTGTCAGACTGGACGTGCCCATTGGAAAGTTAAATATTAAAAGAGTATCGATATATTGTAACAGAGCTATAAGAGTACAATAATAAACATTCGAAGATACACGGTCTGTCCCAAAAGTTTCCGAACTTTTGTTGAAACTTACTCTGTAATGTAATAATCATAAATCTTTATTTATTATTATTCGAAACACATCCCTTCCGAAGAAATACAGTCTTTACAACGATCATAAAGCTCTTGAAAACACCACAGATAGTCCTCCTTCGAGATAGTCGCAATAGCCTCGGTCGAAGCCTTTTGGATGTCCGCTAAATTTGATCCTGGTACCCTGGAGTTTGTAAATTGCGACCATACCTGTCGGCTATTCAGAATTTGAGGAAAAATGTTGGAAACTGTTATATAGGGCGAAGAAAAACTTTTATATAGTTATGGATCAAGTTTCGATAATCTTATACATATATGTTTTGTCATATTGTTCAAACAAATTATTTAATGATTTAGTAAGATTTATTTTTCTCGTATTATTACGCATAATGCAAAACATATCCGACCCTGATAAGAGCGATAATAGGTGTGCCCTATATGCTTTGTCATATTCTTGAAACAATATCTGATAATCTTTATCTACAATATAATATCTATACTATAATATAGTATTTGAAGGAATAGACTAATTTTTCTTAGCACTGGTTATTATGACACAGGGTACAGTAAGGCAAAACATATCTGGCTCTGATAGGGGCGATATCGGGCAACGCTGTCTTTTTTCATCAGGCATTTCCACTCTTGGAGGTAGGCTCCCTAATTGCTATTTGTGGGCCCTGGATCGTCCTCTTGCGTCGTGGGACTTCTTTGACACTGGACGCCGAATTGCTCGCTCGCTACCTTTCTATTCGTACTTTCTCGCGTATCTTACTCGTTGCTACCCTAGTCGCGACTATCTTCTGTGTGCTATCCATTCTCTATCCTTTAAAATAAACTTTCTTTTTCTGCAACTGATCGCGAATCTCTTCTAAGTCAGTTTAATTCTGTTACTTTTGTAGCCATTAGTAAATTGTCTGTTGCGTCTGTGCTACCTTATCTCCTTGCGGGTATATTTTACTTATGGTGGTTTTCTCAATTCTGATCCCAACGAAAAGCCCTGCAGTTAATAATTATATTTTGTAATTTTATATTATCTTTTTCTCTTGTATAAGCGCGTTATGCCATTTGCTACCTCTCGTGGGTGAAACATGTCTGGACCATCGGTGGATTTAGTATTGCGTATTTTATTATCTTTTCGTCAAAAATCGCCTTTCATATGTTACATGACATCACCCGATGTCTGGCATCCAACGGCTAACTCGTAGTAGCGTACGTTGCCGTACATAGCCCGACATTAATCGTCCGTGGAAGGGATACCCACATCACTCTATGCTTTCAAAAATTTCCCTCTCCAAGCCTATCCATGTACTTCCACTATTATCGCTCTCTTGCTATGGTGAACGTTTTAATTCTTTAATCTTGTATATCGTATAATACGAAACGAGTTAAGGATAGTAGTGAACGTCCATGAGTATTCCACTGCTGTAAAGTTTTCGATGGCCCGGAAAAGGGCCTTTTGATAAAGTACTAATAATCTATCTAAAATCCATTTCGATCAATCACTTGATTGAGACTAATTTGACTGGAATTGATCAAGTTACTGAAACATGGAGCGCTGCCTCGAAGTTCTTCCTATGTTTCTTTCGCGTGTACACAAGTGTTTCAGAAAATTCAAAAGATTGGTGTCCCGTGCGTACCCTCGAGAGTCATTACTGAGATAATCGTCGTAATTTGCGGTTTCCCCGCATGAGGCAGCACCCTGGAGTTTCACGGATCTGATGTGGCTCGTGCCGGTTTCGTCTCGCCGAGATGTTGGATTTCACGGAACTTGACTCCCTAGGCATGAGTAGTGGAGGTGCTCGCCTCTTAAAAGTAGCCGAAGGTAGCATGACCCGCTCCAGGCAGGTAAATTCGTAGATGGACTTCTTGTTAGTTGTTAACAGATGGACGTGTTACCGATGATGATTTCAGGCCTGGAATGAAACTCGAGCAGTCGGTAAGGCTACCTCTCTGACATCAGTAGAATCCCCTAAGAAAGCTGGGCTCTGAGCTGGATCTTAACAGGCAGATGGTGACGTCCTCCTGTTGGCAGCAGGTGGTGACGTCGAGGTAGCGCTTACAGAGACAATACAAAATAATACTATCAGAGATAAAATAATGAATTTTAAGGTGGTTCTCCGAACCTTCGCCACTGGAAACGGTTGCTCCCGCGGGTTGTAAATTCAACCTGCACTTCACCTTTACCGTATCCCAATTCTTGTGACGTGCAGCTAAAACTGCAACGTCACATATACCTAGACTCTATAGTCTACCTGCAACGCACAATATTCGGTCGCTATGCCGAGAACCGATTATAGGTTTTGCTTTTAATTACATATTTTAAAAGAGTAGGAGAGGATGCCTGTGAGAGACAAATTATAGCTTGATAGGAGCTGTACCACCGATGAATTACTCTCGATTAGGCAGGTAAAGTAGGAGAGTTCACAAGATTATAACGTTTACAGAAGCACTATAATTTGCACCAACTAAGCTGCAGATCTTGCGTGTACGCAAATGCAATACAGCTGAGGAAACGCGATGATTTCCGCTGACTGATTTCGGGATTGGTATTTTTTATAGGCAGTGAATAATACCTCTACAACTAAAAGATAGCAATTATTCTTGCTGAAGTATTGCTAAGGTTTTAAGAGGATAGAATACTATGATCTATCGCAATGATACAGACAGATCCTTCTTAGGATTGATGATTCTAAGGAGTTTTCTTGTATGAAATTGGTTTCTCTAATTTTTGTAATTTTCCCTTTCCGAATTGCTTATAGTATCAATGGAATGCTTTCTGAAGCGACGCCGGGTCTTATATACTAATATGAACAGATATGATCACATATAATTATATCTATTCAAATAAAGACACATTCGAATCTGATTCAGATCTGATTATGTATATTGTAACGGCACACTTTCACACTTACAACTCAGTACTCATGTACTGAGAATATTATTCGGGGATTATCATCCAAACTCTAATCTCCTAATATCAACAAGGTCCGATAGAAGAAAAAAAATCTCCAAAACGTACATCTCCCTCATTTAGTATCAATAATTTGCAACAGGTGATTAATGCTTCCTGTTAGGGGGGGAGACTCGTGTAAAACGCTGTTTTTTCAAGATTTTTTTACAAGAAAACGAGAACATTTATTTAATCACAGTAAAGTACATAATAATATTGACGTTGAAATCTACAAGAAACAATTTTTTTATTGTTGAAAAAAACAAAATGGCGGCGCTGTAGCTGCTTGAACTTGGCTCCTACGATTTGCGCCGGGGAACGCCCAGGTCCCTGTAGTTGACTAAAATCAATAAACCAAAATTTTTTGAATAAAGTAAGTTTTTCCACTCAGCATGAACCTAAATATAGCAAAAAAACAAAAAAATGAAAAATTGTGGACGTCTTGAAACAAAATTACCTATTTTTTTTTATAAACAAATTGCAAAAAACATATATAATTGTTACTTTAATGAATTTTTAGGTTCATGCTGAGGCCAATGCGTTAACAAATATCTGTGCAAAATTTCAAGTAAATCGGCCTATTACTTTTTGAGTTACATTCCCCGGCGGGGAAAAATTTACGTTTTGAGAAAATTGCGTTTAAAGTTTTCGGACTTACCTGCTTTTGCTCGTGTACCTGCGTTCAGCGCGTGTTAAGCGCATCACTTTGATGTTCTTCTCAAAGACCTTTAGAATTTTTTTTGGGGTTTAAAACTTCGGGAATACATTCTTCAGAGGGTAAATCAATTTTTTAAGCAATAATAAAAAAATGCAAAAAGAACCAATTTTACACGAGTCTCCCCCCCTTAATACATCTAGTATACCGTAAAGTCAAGTACAGTCACAAAGGTTAGATGTAATATGGACGGTCAAGCGGGGTCGTTGAGCGACCCCACACTTTTTGATTCAATTAAATTGTTTACATTGTTTCAAATAAATGGTAAAGATTCTACAATTCTGTCCTAATGTACACATATAAAAAGTAGATTAGAAAAATATGCAAGAAACTGTACAATTTTTGAAGTTTTATGACAAAAAATATCACTTGTGGAGACATTCAACGACCCCACTTAGCTGTCCCAGGGTTAATAATTCAACAAAGTAAGTAGCGTGCTTTATGTCCACAAGAATAACGCAAATTCAACTATTACCATTGTCATATAAGTGTTCCCCTCGACTTAGGCTCTCTGGGATATAGCATATTGTATAACTTTTGTCAAACGTCAAAAGTAAATAATGATTTACTTTAGATTTGTGATTTTACTCTTACATCTTAGCGTCATTTTGTATTCTACCTATCATCCGTGCCCGGTTTAATCATTTTTGCACAGAGTGCTAGAGCATTTAGTTGGACAAGATGCCACTAGGGCTATCTTCACTAGGATAGTCAATCCTCTTATTTCCCCAACAGAACAGAGTAATACAGGAATGGGAGCACGTCAACTCTACACCGGCCAACTCTACGCGGACAATTTTACACAAATAACTCTTACCGTCGAGAAGAGCGAAGCTAACAAGCCCGACACAATAATGTAATGCTGTGATGGATTTATATATGGGCTAGGTAAGGTTAGAATAGCTTAGAACAACAATTATTATTTAGAATTATCGTAAGAAAAGAATTTTTGTTTTTAATTAACAAATTTTTACTTTTTATTGCTAACTTTCCGAAGGTTAGAGTTATTCGTGTAGAGTTATCCGTGTAGAATTATTATTTTACTATTATGTGCCGTGTAGAGTTAGGGTGCTTCCAAATTCTTGCGTCGCCTAATAGCGTTTTCGATTTTCGGCATTTTCTTCCACCGAGTCTAAGGTGTAGCCTGGTACGTCTTCGATTGGCAAATTTTTCTTCGCACTTCACTGCAGGTAGGCATAAAATGCTAGTTTCTCACGATGGTTCCCACAAAGTTCCGAACAGTTCCGGGATGGTTCTTGATGCCTATCATTGTTTAAACAAATTTCTGGTCACACTTATTGTCTGAATACCGATAATCTCACTTTTCCAAAAGTGAGATATTACGAGAAGCTAGAACCTTGGAAGTATCAATCTCATTTTTCTGCTCTAACTATTGAGACTATTTTTAAAAAGCATGAGGAACTGTAGAACTCGTTCGGTTGCTATTAGAACTCTTTTTTTGTTATTTTTATTCTTAAATAATGAGGTTCCAAGTTCACACATCCACAATCACCACGGTACGTGTGAATTATTAATATGGTAAGTAGGTTTTCACATTTTCGAATTAATAAATTCGGAGATATTATACTATGGAATTTTTCTATAACTATACTACTAACAAATATTTTTTTCGGCTATACCCTAATAAAGCAACAAAAATGAAAAATGTAAGTCCATTTTTATTATAAATTTTCTATAAATTGTAGCTATTCATTTCTCAAACAACTCAACATGTTAAAAGAATGAAATTTATCCTTATCAAAAACATTTGATAATTTATAATTACTGCCGCATCCAATATACGCAGCAACGTGCTTCAGTTTAGAAATAAATTGCTTTGGTTACGTTTACTGATATATCAGGTCTACCTTGACACGCTATTAATATCGATTATTATTAGTCTAGAAATAAGGCATTCTATAGTATCAAAATATTCATTTTCACTTTTTAAACATGGATGTACACAAATGCTGACTACATATTTACCACTTATTAAAGTTGTGACGCATTTGGTACACGCATATGGTCAAGAACATATACTACGCAGATGGTTGTTAATGGTCGCTGTTGGATCGATTTCCTCCACCACCTACATTTCTAGACGTACAAATAGGGTGCTGGTCGTGTGATTCCAATGGCAAGGTAAAACTAAACTCAGTGTTTTCTGTCAGCTATGAGCAAAGAGTCGTAAATAAATTCTTTTTATTTTCGCATTGAAAGTCGTATAAACATTCATCATTGTACTCAGTGGCTATTGACATTTTTAAAAGAATTTGTATAAAAATCAGAGGACATACGTATTAAATGAAAAACGATAAACAGTATTAATGAACAAGTTCCAACTGCTTCGTTCTTAATACTTTAACGGAAAAGTGTGAAAAATGTTAAAAGTGAAAATGAACGTTAAAAGCAAGAGTAGGAGGTTCATTAATTAAACCAAATTGTTAAACCAAATTTTTAAAAGCATTTAATAGAAAAATAAATATGTATATAAGTTATAATGTGAACTTTGCAAATTTCTAGCTAGACACCAGCGATCAACTAATAAAATGAACGCATAATATTGCAAAAAGAATAAAAATAAGATTCTGTTGGTAAAAACAGCAGATAGAAATATATAACCCCTCTTTACATCTGTATTAAGGTAACTAACAGTTAAAGATTAAAAACTAAGCATGACATTATAAAAATTGTTATAAGAAGTCAAGGACAACATAGTCGCGGAACGTCACGCGGAAAGTGCAATGAAAGAGTAAATTGTGCGATTCAACAAAAAATCTTGTATTCTACTCGTGTTCCAGTTCATGAATAACATCATTCATTTTATTCATTATACTCGTTTTCGTTTCAAACACAGATTTTAGGAGTAGGAGGAATATTCAACGGGAACATGTCAATGTAAATATTAAAAAATGGATCAGAAAGGAAGACATTTTTTCAAATGTGCTTGTTCTAAGAACAGGTGCCAACATATTAAATAAGTACACACATATGTGTCAAAAGAGATAATAATTAACATAAAGGTCCAAAACACCTATGTAGGGTTATTGAGAATCATTGTATAAAGTCAAGTTAGTCCATGCAATAATGCTAAATAATTTCCTAGAATTTAATGTATTGCTTTAATTAAGATAGATGCGACCTTGATGTCTAATTAAGTGACTGTCCAATTTGAAGATTGCTAAAGAGTGCACAAAAATTTGAAATGATTTTAGTGTGACAAGTTATATGTAGTAAACAAAAATTCTCCTATTCTGTTATACATATATATAATTTTATCAGTATGTTTGAGCGTAATATTTGATAAATCGTAGGACCTAGTCACTTATTTGATTAGGGTGACAACGTGACTTGTTAAAGTACACATTTCAAATGCTTTTTCCAATTAGTGCAATTCTAATTTTATGACCTAACACAAACTGAAGATCTACAAATGCAACTGGTCGAAAAATAATTATTTTATTTAAATTTCATCAAATTCACATTACTCTATTCGGTATCTATAGACTTGAGAATGCCGTGTCATGAAAGACGTTTAAAATAAATTACTGCAGAAAGTGCACAACCCAGCATAGTTTTTTAAATCTTGACTCAGATGTCAAGTTCAATATTCAGATATATTGCCGGACTGCTTAAAATTAGCGTTTTCGAATTTTTATTAAAACCTAATATAGTTACCAATCACGCGTTTCCTCACAAATTAGAATAAATGTAGCGGAATATAGCTCAATTTAAAAAAATAATTTTTAGTTATTAATTTCTGGAAATACGGACATAACTTGACATGGATTAAAATATTGACAGTCCCAGTGTATGTTAGCGTTGACCTTTCCAGGTTGTCACTCTAGTGTATATGAGTTGTTTAAATTGAATATTTAACTATTCTTAATGCTGAATTCTTCAATGCTAAATTATGCAGCAAAACTCCTGAGTATTTATTTCATTGATTTTTTAGATGTTCGTTTAATTTGTTTTAGTTTTTGAACTGGCATACATGGATTACGCTTTAATTCTATTTTAATATTAGAGTTTATTCATTTAACAAAATTAAATAGGGGCGCGTTCGCGCACACATAGCGCTTACGCATGCGTCACTTAATTCAAGCCAAACCTAACCTAACTTTTGTAACAAATTTTTCGCCAGTTAAGGCAACTGTTCAGTAATTCTATACGTGCACGCGCACGCGCAGTGACATCAGAAATGAGGATAGCTTAAACAATTATGACACTTTCTGTTGACTTATCACATCTTTTAAGGTTATATTTATGTGTATAATTATACATGTGAACTTATTTTATATAGAAAAATGCTTCGACTTGCTCAGGGCTCTAGTTAAATCGTTTCGAGGGCTAAGGGTTGAATTAAATATATTAGCTAAGCAATCTTCTTTCCATTGTGAAAATTCTCAAGAATACCATCATAGAAGAATGTGTGTATTTTCTGATCTGTCAAATCGCCATGAGGACCACCGTTATACCTGTTTTGTTCTCTTGTTTTTTTCTTTAAATTACGATAATAATGTAAACGCCAAACTAGTTTTTTTGTCAAGTGCAAAAATTAGGTTAAAAAAAATTCTGCTAAATTTATCAAAAATAAAGGAGAATATCACTCAGTATACATGTGGCATTTTCTCAGTGTTAGAAGTGCCTAAACAGCAATGTTGAACGACGCTGTATAAGAATTGTTCGGACCAGTTTAGGTGCATTATCTCAGAACTCATGTAACAAATGTACAGATTGCTGTCATTTGCTGGAAATGGCAGTCGCCAGAACCTCTAAAGTTCAGAATCGCTGTTTGCCAGAAACGGCAATTGCCCGAACGCTGCTTGTGAACGGGCCAGTAGGTAAAATCGAACAACTAGATGTAGGTTTCTGCTATATCGACAGCTGCCGCAAGCAACAGGAACACAAGTGGCGTTCGGGCAGCTGCCGTTTCTGGCAATAATTTTCTGGCAAACGACAGTAATCCCAGATGTACCTCAAATTTTTTAGTCATGCTACAGTACTATAGCTTTATATTCCAATAATATTATTTAATGAACATGGACCTAAGGAAACATTGCAACTACGTTAATTAATCAAAGAAGTTTAGAAGAATATGTGTTGAATCGTTTTAGTATAGGTTACGGAATTTTTTAAAAGTTATCAGCGGCAGCTCAATCTATGATTCACACAATATGAAGTGGAAGATGGGTTCTTCGGAATTTGTTTCCGAAAAAACGTTTCTCATCATCAGAGACAATTTGACAAACCTGGAAAGTGGTAATGTCCGTTTTAATGGTAAGCTATATCTCTTTCACTCGTACTTGTCGACTTTATCCTTCGTTTGCTAATTGATAATATATACTTACAATGAATTTATAATAATAATGGTTGTTTTTAATAATTTTACATGATAATGATACACGAAATTTCATTTATATATTATATTGTCTATTATTTCAAATAAGTTCCTCAATTTCATTAAACTTCTGAAGTAATATAAAACTTCAATAAGAAGAAACCAATATATGTCGTACAGGTCATTTGGCTTCAAGCAGCTGCGAGCGATAGTTCAATTTAAAGATTTCTTCTTGACTTTAACCCTTTCGATACTAACGGTGACTATAGTCACCCAACGTCTGACGCTCGCTGTGTACTAACGGTGACTGTAGTAACCGTTAGTATCGAAAGGGTTAAACCATTATTTTAAATTGGATTATTCTAATATGCATTTATTTATAATTCCTTATATATTAGTTAGTTCCGGCTTAAATAAGAAAGCAATAATTTACATCATGCGACAAGCCATCACATGTTACGTTCTCCCCACGGTGAAATGTACGTTCACTTTGTGATTGCCCCGTACCGTGGTAGCGCATT
The DNA here is from genome assembly GCA_030142225.1 of Pachycephus smyrnensis. NCBI lineage: Eukaryota > Metazoa > Arthropoda > Insecta > Hymenoptera > Cephidae > Pachycephus > Pachycephus smyrnensis. The sequence goes on along the minus strand of JARQST010000567.1, from coordinate 126,643 downwards.
CGCGAGCAAGGCCACCGTATCGAAAGGGTTAAAATACGTTAAATTTTAAGGTCCAGAACGTTACTCATTTATACAAGGTGTCCCTAAATCGTCTTACTAACGAGGTATAGCAGCGTTCCTGAGCTAGGCCACATCATAAGTCAAGGTATCGCATCCCGAAAATCGAAAGGACGGGTTTCTTAGCACTCATTTTTAGGCACCACCACATGGAAGACGTCGAAGTGTCTTGTGCATTCGCCATCCAAAAAACAAATGCGTGTGTATACACACGCGCAAGTGCACGCAAAGTTTTGTGGGCAAAATTCCAAACAAATGGCTAATCCAATCAGCCAAAAATTTATAGGGCATATCAAATTCCCGGATGTAGATGGAACCGCAACATTTGCAAATGTGAAGCGATTCTAGTTTAAAAGTTCCGCAACCACGAAATTAATATTTTTGGCAACGGCGAGTGCATAAGATATGGCCTCATGGTTCAAGCGGTCGTGTCGCAAAGCCAACCTGTTTGCCCGATATGTTGTACTGCGGTCGCATCTTTCCCCGATACGCTGGATTTTCCTTCAACCTCCGCAAGTTCTTACACTAGATAATGTAGTCCTTTGACAACAAATTTTTCAAAGGTTCCAGCAAGATCTTGGAAAGGCGGAATTCTCATTCACCTTCTTTCCCACGTAGGACGGCTCTGCGCGGCGACTACCCGTATAGGGTTGCCTGTCGCTGCAACAGAGCCAACGCTTGGCCAATCTATGGTTGTCAATGATCAGCCAAGAATTAGTTATTTGTATTGAGCCATTTCTGCCAAATCACTGGGTACCCACGGGTACTCATGATATAACGGCAGCCAATGGTAGGCCATCATGAGTCAACAATCTTTAGCCAATCATTATTTAAAATATATTATACTACTTTAGACTAATTAATGGTAACCATTTATTGCCCATTTCTGGACGATTTATTTTGTTTTCTTACAAAAATTTTCTCTTCTGGTATATACAGGGCGATCGGTATGAAACACATTGGTGTAGTACCGTTGCATTCTTTGGCAAATTCTAAGGAATACGTGTCTTTGCGTTTTTTATTTTACTTATCAAAATTTCGAGATAATCAGCGTGGAAGTTCCATTAATCCGGCCAATGAGAAAGCATTTAGATGGAGCGTGGAGGGGGGAGTCCGACCTAGTCGCTGACGACGCGGGAGAGCCAGCAAGGCCTATTTACACTAGGCCATCAGACACAAAGCTATCGGAAACGAAATTGACAGGCGGATCGGATTTATTTTAGAAAAGATTAACAAACTTAGAAATGAATAAAATTAATTAATTGAAAGCCAGATCGACATGGTATGGAACGCAAAACTAGACTACTACGAAACGATACTCTAAAGATATTCCCGCAAGATCAACGCCAAATCTTAAACGATACGAAACGATAACGATAAGGCGTGGTAAACTGTAATGACTCACGTACCCGTGTGTTAGGGAAACGATTCTGCGAGGCGTGGACTGAATGGTTTGACGCAGAAGCAAAAATGAGAAAAGGAAGGGAGAGACAAATCTTCCGTTTGCCACCGTATTAGCAATTCTTTGGATCCATAGCAATGGAAAAGCATAGGGTGAAGCCTAAGAATACGTCGAACAGAAAAGCTCGGCTGATCTCGTGAATGGAAAAATAGCCGAACTACACCTTGAGCGTCACTCACCATTGTCCAGTAGCTCCTAATATCCACAGGAACACACTATCCTGAATTAAAGGTCCCTCAAGCGGTTAACGATACGATAAACTAAACAAAACGATAACACGTTTATCCCTGAGCTAGGCCACGCCGTGAGTGACACTACAAATTTCCAAAATCGGGAACCTTCCCGAGAGGCACGCTGTAATACACCCCCTAGCCCAATTAGATTCGCGGATAGATCGCTTTTCGATCGAGCGCTCGCGATCTTCATTCGTTTTGACGAGTCCGAAGAAATAGATCCTGGCATCTTTTGCTGTTGCGGCAGCTGCAGTGCTGTTTTCGGGAGGCGGGAATCTCATCTATCTCTACTCCCTCGGTGTACGGCTCCGTGCCGTTACTGCAACATCCGGATGTCCTCTGGATCGTGAAGACGATCGCCGATTCTCCCGCGTAGTTGAACCGCCAGGGGTGTGCTCCAGTCCTAATGTCGCTTCTCCTCCATAGCGCTCCGCCAGACTTGTAGCTGGCTCTCTCGGCCACCATAGTAATTAAATTTTTACTGAATAATTACGGATCTGCTCAAAGATTCCAAAACAAAAAGAAAATTCCCAACAGGAAAATAAATACAAATTCTTTAAATAAATTCAGTTCATCGCCACGCGAAACGGTTGGTAACCCACAGGCCTGAAATGTCATGTCACACTGTATGTAATTGATTGAGACACAACCACGCTCGCAGTACTGGCAGTGAATTTCGGAATGTACCGTTAATCGAAAGATATTATTACTCATAATATCTGTTTCTTTAATCTGACAAGATAGTTGTACGAACATATTAAATTTTTGGTGGTCCTGAAAAGGACTGATTTTGCGATACGCATGACCGAGCTCCGATCTCTTCATGCCAATCTGCAATAATTACATACATTTCCTGCTATAAGAATTATTCGGAAACAGCAAATATCGTAGAATACTTACGATCTTGTAATAAATTACAATAGATGTTCAAAATGACCACCATTCGTATTTAAACATGCTGCTGCACTTCTGAGCAAGCTTGCTCGAACATTCATCAGCATCGCTTCATTGATTGTGGCGATGCTTGCCGACAATCGAGCCACTAAGTGTTCCTCATTTTCTGGCCTGTCCCGGTAAATGAGTTCCCGAAGTAACGTTTTTAGTGTGAAATACGAAAACGGAAAATAGTATACTCAACTTACTTTCAAATATCCCCACAAAAAGAAATCTAGTGGATTGAAATCTCGATATCGGGGAGGCCAGAGCACTGGACCGATCCACTTGTGTGGAATCATGGTATTTAATACTGTGTGAACACGTCGTGCATAATTTGCAGGTGCACCATCATGCTGCAGCCACATTGTACTGCGAACGTCAAGTGATACGTTTGCCAATGATTCGGGCAGCATCTCTGACAGGAACATTTTGTATCATGATCAATTTAGCGTTGCCGGCAAGATATATAGACCGATAATTTCACTGCCGACAATTTCTAATAAATAATTTTTCTTTTAACTACAACTATGTTGTCAGATTAAACGAATAGATATTTTGAAGAATAATATCCTTCGATTAATGGTACGTTCTAAAATTCATTGCCAGTACTGCGAGCATGATTGTGTCTCACTCAATTACATGTAGATAAACAGGGACATTATGATACTCGTAGTATTATTGGCCTGGTACAAGCAGGCCTTGCGGGCTGGCTCGCATCGTCAGCGACTAAAAGCCGGACTCCCCCTTCCACACTCCATCTAAACGCGTTCTCATTGGTCGGATTAATGCAACTTCAATGCTGATTATCTCGGAATTTTGATATATGAAATAAAAAACGTAAGAACATGTATTCCTTAGAATTTGCCAAGGAATGCAACGGTACTACTCCAGTGCCTTTCATTCTGAACACCCTGTATATGCACGTTCATATTGTATTTCAACAGACGTTTTCTTTCTTTTTCGATATTTAAAACATGACTAATTAACGACTGTGATTTTTAATGTTTCAAATAATCAGGTATAAATTTTGTCATATTTTTTTTAACTAAAAATAAAAGCTTGAGATAAAATGCTTAAATATAATCAATATATCTAATAATTAGAATTATTATAATTTGTAAAAATTTGAACTTATCTTCTAAAGTTTTGCAGTAATTTGTAAAAACTTGGACTTTATGACATATTTTTGCTTTTTATTTAGGAAAAAATTATAATAGTAATTTTATGTTTTAATTTTATCCACCCAGATAGACAGCCATGATTACCACCGGATGAGAAAAATAGATATTCGAAAAGTTTCTAGATTATTTAAAGCAACTCATTGGATGCAAACTCATCTGAGTCAAATAATATATGTTTGAGATGCATCTTGATCTCAATATGTCATTTATAAACGCAAGAACTCGTTTACTGTAAGTTGAACTTACGTCGCTGTAGTTTAGAATGAATGGGGCATTATGTGTACTGAACTTTCTTGCATTTGATCGTATTTTAATTCCATCATCATATGTGCAAATATAAACATCAGATGTGTACTCATAAGCGACACACAGCTTTGCAGAACGGCGTAAGCCGGCATGATCTAAATATGAGACAAACATATTTTCATTTGAAAATTCATTTCATTAAAAATTGAAGACCCGTCGAGGTCCTACTTAGGCCTGGACTAGCCCAGTGGGGAACTAGACAGGTCCTGGATGTACCAAAGAACATTTCTACTAGGGTCCCTGAGTAGAAATTTTCATCAGAATGGGATGGGTGCTCTATCAGGATAGCCTTGATCCTGCTTGATCGGGCCCTACTCAGGCATGTAACGCGATGTCTTACAAGGCCCTGATAAGGTGACCTGATACAGCCTTGATCTCGTGACAAAACAGGATCTGATCAGGTGGTATTGGGGCCTGATGAATACGACCTGACATAGTCCTGAACGAATCCTGTGCACACAGTTTATTAATAAAAATTGTTTAAAAAATATTTTCACCAATTTAACTGCATTTACATTGAACTTACGGACTTACTCGATTAAATGGTACACATTAATTCCCAGAAACATTAAGGTCCATTAAGGTACACACATCCATTTTTTGCAGTCTTGAAAAATACAAGTCAGATGGGGCATTGCAAATATACTTCCGGCGACATGGCGGCGCTGCACGTCCACCTTGCGTGCATTTTGCGCCGCAGTTCCCTACGAGGACATACGGTGGACGTATGATACGTACACGCAACTCCGGTCTCTCAGTACCTTGTTGTCTATAGGTCAGTGCACACATCCAGTATTTTGCCGCAAAATGGCGGAATCAAATTTTGAAGAGTTGAATATTGAACTTTTTATGTGTGCACCACTGTGCTAGACCGCAATTCCGATGCCATATGGTCACCGCACGTCAAAAAACGGATGTGTGCACCGGGCCTAAATTTACGAAATTAAATTTTTGACGTTGAAGGCGGGATTCGATCCTGCTATCCTGAATTTTGTCGACTGCGATCATACCTATTCGGCTATTCAAAATTTTAAGCAAAATGTTGGAAACTAGTATATAAGGCTTAGAAGAACTCTTATATAGTTGTGGGTCGTGATTCGATAATCTTATACATATATGTTCTGTCATATTGTTCAAACAAATTGTTTAATAACGTAGTAAAATTTGTTTTTCTCGTATTATTACGCATAATGCAAAACATATCCGACCCTGATAAGGGCGATATTGGACAAGGTTTCATTTTTTCATCATGCATTCCTTGCATAAATCTAATCAAGCCCTGATCGGGGATATCAGGTAAGCCTGATGATGTGCCTCTGCGGATACTCGATCAGATCCTAAAAGTATATCAGGCACACCCGACCAAATTTCTGCTCGGTTTAATGTCGTATGTCTGTATGCAAAATTCGGGGAGAACTGCTTAACCCGTCGAGTTGAAATTTATAAGAAAAATCATGAAAATGTCGATAGATCAGTCACACTTGCAAATGTCGAGCACTTTAAGTTTGAAAGTTCCGCTTCCGCGGAATAAATTTTCTTTTCCAATAGATATATCTATCTATCTAATACGTAAAATGTGACTGCATGGTTCAAGCAGTTATGCCTCACGATAAACCTGTTTGCCCCGATATTTTCCCGACTGGAATAGACGTAGGGGCCTTATGTGGACCGGATCGGGCTTACCCGACTTAGAGGCCAGGACTTGATAACAGAACCCGATCGGAACTTGAGTATACATGTAACGCGATTGCCTCACAAAGACCCGATCGGACAAACATGATCGGGACCTCGTGATATAATTCAATCAGGTCCTTATGAGGTTAGCAGATCAAGCCCTGTAGGAAAATTTATTAGATTGTTAATATTCATTCAAATGCATCAAACTGACGTAGTTGTTCAACAAAAAGAAGTATAAAAAATACTACATATATTTATATGTGCTGGCAACGGGAATCGAACCTCCGATTGTCGGGATGTTCCAAGTGAGCATTGTGACACCCTACCCACTGAGCCACCAGTTTAATTTGTAAGCATTACTTCGGTTAAGAGTTATAATCATCCATATTTGTATATATAAAAACAGTACACTTTGCTCAATTTCTCGAAAGAAATAGTCCAATAAATATCCAAATTTATTAAGTCTTAGGAAATTTCTAAATCTTGTTGTAATAAAGTATTTTCCTTTAAGAATGGCAAAACTGCTATTGTAAAGTGAATACTGGAAGCAATTATAGGTATGTTTCAATGACTTTCAAATTTAAGCATGTAATATCATCATTCCATGTACATGAATACATATAATAGAATGGCAGCCTTCGTATGCAATGATTGTATTTATTATTCCAATGTTACTTTAGCTAGCATTTGTTATTATCGTAGAAACTGAATGTTGCAGCAAAAAAAAATTAAAGCCCCGAGAAATTTCTACACGGATTGAGGTAACTTTATCAAGTCTTGATCAGCTATCGCAATCGGAATTCAATTTTACATGTAACGCTAAAATGTTTTGTCGGCTACTGATTAGCAAACCATTCCGTATCACAGATTTACACGTATTTTAGTAGTTTCAATGATATAGCGGTATACCCTATAGTAGTATCCAATATGATATGCCCATCCAGAGATTCGTGAGTTCATCTATATCATAGAAATAAAATTAAATATAATAAATAGGTCGTAAAAAGACATAATAGAACACAGAAATGCGTTGAATTGACAAACATTTAAAATAAGGTAAAGGATTTGGACCCGATCACGTAACTTTATTGGACTTCGTTTTTAGCGAGACATTTTAATAACGAGGCAACTTGATTGGATCCTAATCTAGACCTGGTCACATTATTCTGTCAAATATTTCTTTCCAGCGAGATATTTTGCTGATAAGGCAACGTAATATGGTCCTAACTTGGGCTCGATCACCTAACTCTGTTAGACACTGCTTCTAAAAGCGCTGAGACAATTTGATCCCGTCCCACTAAGGACCTTATCGGGCATACCCTGTTCGGGCATGCCCTAAACATTCCCGATCGGGTGCTTAGCGAACATCGGGCAAATTTCTAGTCGGGTTTATATCTTGATGGGCTGGGAACACAAATACATGCAAACCATTACTTAAATACATTTAACAATCTCTTTAAAAAGTAAAAATACGTTTTAAAAAAGGGATAATAATAGTCGTGCTACATGGAGAGAAGTTTCATTTAAAAATTACCGTGGAAATCACGGTAACAGTGGGACAACATGACATTTTAGGAAATATTACGTAGAAATATGTGAATAAGTAATACAAAATTAAAAAAAACATTTTGAACATCATCACAAAGTTTATAAAACGATTAGATAAATTTTTCCGTTCATTAAAATATCTGAACAATAAATTTAAAAAATCTCAATTTTTTATTGAATTTTACGGTGCTATTCATAATTTTGTGGAAAACAGAGTTTCATACCAAAAAAATGCTTCTTTTTTTTTAAATTCAACTATTCGTCCAGACAATTTTTATCATATATTAAAAATAATTTTTGCTGTGCAGATTATTATCGCGTCTAATACTTAGCCTTGTTGAAAAAAGTATTGTTCGCATATTAAAATTTAACTATTGAGTTAAGAAATTTTTACTGTGCAGTAAAAATTAGACTGAAGTGCGCGAATTCTATTCGCCCGCGCTTTGATTCTCATTTGTTGCTTCTTTTACAGTGCACTATGTAAACATTATGAATTTTTATTTTTACTGTGCACACTGTCAAATTTACTTATCATACTTCAACTTTTACTTACAGTAATTGAAAAATTATTTTGAAATTCACAGTTATTACGATGATGCCCACTTGTCCCACGGTTATAGTTTTTCACGGTAATTTTTCTTATGAATTTCTTGTTAGATTTTAATAGAAAATTCTCTTCGTGTACAATGTATTTCAAGGGGTTAAGGGGCCTGTCCATTTGGCTAGAGTCAAGGAGAGTAAAAATTATGAATTATTGGAGTTTAACATAAAAATTTTACGTCCCTTTCCTATAAACTTAACAATTCTTTACATTGCAGTCTTAAAAGGAATAATCGAAGAATGAAGAAGTGATCCCTTCTGATTCAAAATCTTACGTTTTGTTGCGAAGCCTACGGAACGGATGCTTAACAAAGAATGAGATTTGAGGCTGGATCTAATTAGATCCAATCAGATCTGAGTTTAGATCGTGCTAGGTCTTATTAGATCTAATTAAACCTGATCAGACTTAAGATTAAATTTGGAAGTGGGTGAGGTTAGATCTATTCAGATCTCGTTTGCTCTGGACCGATGTAGTTAGATCAAAACTGATCTGATGTTATATCTGAGACGATCTAATTAAATCTAAACATTTTTTCCCGGCTCCTAATCTGGGCACCGTAAAAACTACGCGATGTTGCTTCCTTAATGAATTTTATGCTTATATACGACATAAAAAAAGTATTTAAAGCGTTGTTATTATAAGTTTTATTTAAAGGAAAACCAAGACTTCTCTTGAGATCCCATGGATCACAAGTAACACATAAAGATACATAAAAAGAAGACAATCTAGAAAACAGGCGGGAGAGCCGCGAGTGGGCAAGACTAAACAGGTAGAAAGGAAACAGTGACTGGAGTGCGCTTTTCATCGCGCTGAATAACTACGTTACCTGTGGCAACCCAACCAGGCTCTATATATCTTCAACAGAAACTTACATTACACAAATAATAGTTTAAACGCCCTGTCGACGTACATGATACACTAATCGTCAGACTTCCTAAATAGTAGTGCAATCGCGTAAATTAGTTGATAAAACTTTCGGAACTATTACTGTGTACAGAATACGACTATATGACTATAACAATGGGGGACAGCTTTGCTTGTGTAGTACTGTAAAGGTGATATGGGCTTTTGTGCTTAGCCAGATCATACATACATATAAAGATATGAGGTTTTGACATCAGGACCAGCAACAGAGCGTTTCATATCGCTTTTTTCATATTTAAATAGTAAATGGATTAACGGAACAGCATCGTAAAATCCTACGACCATATTCTATTCAATTATTTATACAGTTTTGAAATTCCTGACACAGTTCTGTACCCCATTGAGAACTTAAAGTCTAAAATTTATATGATAGGTACTCTTTAGAAAATTTAAAATCATTATTCGTACCAGTATAAATATTACAATTAAAAAAATTAAAAAAGTAAATTATATATAGACAGCAAATAAAATAGATGTAATCTAACTAATAATGAGGTCAATGAACATTGATCAGCAATTTTTTAATAGTTTCTCAATGCAATATATTCATACACTGAGAAAAAATTACTTAAACCTATGAAATATTAATCTGGCCAAGCAAATTATTTATTTGAACAGTCATAAAATATTTTTCCCATACGATTTAACAATTCTTTGGTGAACTTACTTGAAGCAAGTAATTCCGAACATGTTTTAAGAATACAAGTTATACTTAAAAAAAATATATTATAGGATCTACGGGAAAATTTTGGAAGTGGACCGGGGACTTGAACCCGTGTCTTTCGCTTTCCGGGTGAATGCTCTGACCCCCATGTTACCCACAAGAGCCGCCCCCGGATCGTCATTCTCCCGCGGAGTCCCATAGGGTGCTCATGATGGGAGGGGGGAGGGGAGGCACCCGACTCCCACACTCGACCATCTTTGCCCTTACGTGTCCTTCGTCTTTAAACCCAGGACAACGTCGTTCGGCCTCCTGTGGTCGGAAACCCCCGTACTCACTTCTGACACCAATTTTTAGGATCCACGGCAAAATTTTGGAAGTGGACAGGGGACTCGAACCCGGGTTTTTCGCTTTACAAGCGAATGTTCTAACCACTAAGCTATCCAACGTCCATATCATCACTCTTCTGCAGAGTCCCATACGGGGTTCATGATAAGAGGCCACCTCCACTCACACAAATATGAAAGAGAATAGATATAATTTAGTTTCAATGCATTGGATCAGTTGAACTATCTTATTATTATATGAAAGTGATTTTGAAGAATCAATTAATCTAATTTTATTGTTATGAGTAAATAAATTGATTAAATGAAACAGTATTTAATTTAAATTGTTAAATAATTAATTATTTCGTGAGAACCAAAATTCGATTAAATATTGCAAATGATTCAAGCACATAAAATATTTCATTGAGTTAAAAACTATCATTTTGGTTTAAATATAAAGAAATTGAATCATTTACAAAGGAATGCATTTATTTATTTCAAGCATTTTTTTTTCTCAGTGTACCATAAGTGCAATTGTCTATTATTCAGTACATAACGGGAAAGTAAGTAGAACGAATTTAATATTGCCAGAATGAATAAAAATACTAGGCAGTATTCATTCTGGACAATGAAGCTTAACTGTATTACTAATGTACAGACACATATACACTTTGCATACATTTACGTGGTGACGTGACCGCGGAATTATGGAAAAAATAATAGTGACATCATTACTAAGATACATGTAATGGTCTGGCAATGGCACGCTGATCAGACTATTTGCATTATATCATCGTTTAAAATATGAGGAGACGTTAGAGTATAGTTATATCATCATCTATAATGGCAAAAAATAAGATTTCCAAAGAAAACTTAAATATTTAAAGAAATATCCACAATCTCAATCATGCGAACCAGTAGATTAACAAGCAATTTAAAAGATAACAAACAATAATGTCATTTAAAAAATATTTGTTATTAAAAAGGTTCGAGTTACCTACTATAAATCCATCAGCAACTCGTTTTCATTCCTCTCTACGATTACATTTCCTACTACTATATTTTAATCCTTTATTAGTAAGATTATTTCTTATTAAATGGATTACAAAAAATTAATTGAATATTATTCTAATAATATTAAGTTAAAATAATTTCATGATGGCATAGTGTATTTGTGTACCACGCGACAAAATTAACAACGTATATTTTATATATATATTACTTTATGTTGAACAGAGAGAAAACACCAGATGCAAGAAAGAAAATTGAAATCTTCGAGTAAAACTGATACGTGGCCGCCGAAAGTTAATAAGAGTCGATCCGTCAAAAAGACATTGAGAAGACCGAAAACAGCGAATCTCGAAAAGCCCAGTGTCCTTAATCCACATTTAGTTGACAAGCTTGATATGTCCATGTTAAGCAAAGAACTATTATCGAATAACAAAACACGAATCCGACGAAGTGCAAGTCCACTGTGTGGGAAGACAACTGGAATCCGTAGACAGAGCGTGCCTCTCGGGCAAGAATCCGTGGGTGTGACAAAAATCTCGAACTCTGACGTATCCTCATTGGTACGACAAAAACGTCAGAGCTTCGAGGCACTTACAGATTCGGAATTGTGCCATATTACAATTTCAACGCAGCCAGTCGACAGTGGTAACGCGAATAAACAGGAGTCACTTTATTTGGGCAGAAAGGTTTCAAAACGATTTGTACGTGAAGAACAACAGTTTGACAGCAATAATAACAAAAACGGCGCTCTGCTTGGAAAAATATCTTCTCTGTCAGTTGTGAGGAAGAAGAACATCTGGAGACCCACCGCGATTACGTCGGACGCTGATATATTTATAGGACCATCTAAAGGGATCCTGGAACCTTGCAAAACTTGTGGTCGGGCTGATTTGCCAGAACGCTTTCATAGCCACCCAAAAGGAACTGTGACAAAAATCCGAGAAAACTTCTCACATTCCAAATCCAGAATTGCAATACCCAAAACAATTCAAAAGCCTGTGCCGTTACATTTTCGAAGCGAGCGAAATAAAAATATCACAAGCCAGACACAGCATCAGAAGGCGACGAGTGTTAAAGTTTTAACAACTGTTACAGGTGATATTGTGTCTGTAGCACAAGAGAAAGACTCTATTCAAATGTCCGCTTCCAGAAGAAGATCAAGGACCGTGACCTGTTATATTTGCAGTCGTGAATTTGGTACGGCCAGTTTTCCCATCCATGAGCCAAAATGCATGGAGGTGAGTTTTATGTTTATCGTTTTTATTTATAGCTCCTGTCTTCAGTTCCTTAGAAATAGTGTAGTACATTTTGTTTTATATAACTTACTGTCGGCAGCGATCAACTATCGCTGGTAAATTTAATAAGAATAATCCAATATTTTAAATATAAAAATAGGTAATACTAATTGATTTCAAGCAAATATTGTGATTCTTAACAAGGGTTATAAGACCGTAGTAAACTTGCCGATATTTTATTTCTAAGGGTCAGAAAAGGTAAAGGTGTTCATTTAAATGATGAAAGTGAGATATGGATATAAAAGAATTACAATATGCTTTGAAGATATATCTCTAAATGCCATGAGATTCGGTTGAATCTTTTGACACGTACATGACGAAATAATCTTATAACGAATTGAAGAGACTTTAATTTATAGAGCGCAAGTATATAAGTGCATGATATGATTTTTACGAACTGAATCTTGATAACTTAATAACTGGTCGCTCTCTGTTTATTCAATGTAGAGAGAAATTTCCTATGAATTTATGGAAGCAAAAATAAGTTAAATAAAACCTGATTTGATTAATACGTGGTTTAGGCAAGAATAATCATTTTGAATTTAGAATTTAAACTAAAGTTCGGACTACCATACTAACGAGTTCAATTTCATCGGATCGTATGTACAACAATAAGAGTAACAGAGGCAGACACGTTAGTTCAAGTAACACGCCAATACGAGACTTAATCGGCAACACTTTATACGTTTCTAAAAATATACAACACTTAAGGGTGTTATTTTGTTGGACACCTGAACTTACCGTAGTGTACCAAGTGTGGTGTTACAAATCACCTGATCAAGTACAAAGGACGCGATTTAGACTAGAACTGACACCCTATCGTTTGGAGAATTGATCATCGAAGGGATTATCCTCGTATTTATACTGTACTTTAGTGATATGTAATACGCGATAGTAAATCTATGGACTTTCATTTTCAATTGATGTAAATTCTTCAACTCATCAAGTTTCGTTATATTGCCTGGGACCATCACCATTGTTGCTGTAACCATTTTTAGAAACATTACATCATTAATCAGCAGGGTTTTATCAATCAAGATATATTTTCACCTATATTCGTTGTACAAGTTGGAATCAAAAGATGGAAAGACGACCATTTTGATTCTTTTTTTAAAACCTTGTTTTTCGTGACATATGTGTTCAGAAACTTGTTTAACATCTTTGAAATTCAGCTTTGAATTTAAAATGCAATGGATCCGATGTCATATTTACGATCAAATCACCTTGACTGATGTGCCGTTAACGACTGTAGCTCATTATCACTTCACTTCGAACGTTTAGTGTGCAGTGTCACTAAAATATATAAGGTCGGACTAGAAGATCACCTTCACCTTGACAGAGTTTATAGCATAATCTATATCTACATGGGGACATGGAAAATAATCACGACCGAAAGTTGAGTAATTTTCAATTATAGTTGAGTTGAGTTGTAAACTATAATTGAAATTTCTGAATTAGCTTCCCATTTAAGATAAAACTACAGAAGGGGAAACTGTAAATATGAATGTCGTGTTTACTGTATTTGCCGCAAGACTCGACCGAGCCTCTCGATGTACGTTCCTTATTCGATATTCTTTCATTTTTTGTGAGCAATATTATAACAGTGAATCGAAACAAAATCATTAAAACGTCTGCAATGGTAAATAGAAAATATATCAAAATATAGAAACATTATAGTATTTGCTATTAATATAGGGTTCAGTATATTCTATAAGTCATGCCATTTTTAACAGATTGATAATGTAGAAGGTTCATGATAAATGTTTTCGTACTCGATATTTCAAATCAGTCCTATCATTTGTTATTGGTAAAGATGGCTTTCATGTAGCCATGAAACTTCTACTCAAGTACATGTAGATGAACTAGTACAATTGATCAAAAATACAGTTTCCAATTTTGTAACAACATAAACATAAATTTTATATTTCGTACCCTCGAAAAATTTCATTATGCAATGGAACTTATTCAGTATTATTAGAACGCATATAATTTATCATTAAACGTGAATAGTTAAAAAACAAAACGGAATTCAAAATTATGCATCTGCCCCCAATATTTACTAAAGTTTATGAGTGGATGAAGTCAAAGTTGAATAAAGTAATTTATAATATGTGTGTCTTAAAACTTGTATTGATTCTACAGGTGTAGCTTTGAAATAGAATACATCTATAGAATGAACAGTAGAGGAAACAAGTAAGAAAGAAAGAAAGTCAGAAAATTTTGAAATGCGGATGGTGATTGACCTCCTAGGCCCCAATTCCTTGTTATAAGAAACACCCCGCATACACAATATATAAATATATTAAAAATGTTGTGAAATTTTGATAATCAAATATTTTGTTATTGTTTTTTATATTTGATTTTAGAAATGGGAACGAGAAAACAATGCGTTACCACTAATGCAGAGACGTCCAAAACCACAAAGGCCAAATGTGTCTCCAGATAATTCTGAGTGGAATGCAGCTGCTTGGAAACATAGTCAAGTATGTTGTATACATATATGAAACAATTGTTAATAATACAATTACCATTCGTCAATATTCCCATCAATAACAAAACTCCTCTACCGTGACATTAGAATGTACACTGCATCATTGTTATAAAATTACTTATCCAAAGCAGTACCCTAATAGTTACCTAAAAGCAGAAAACGAAAATATTTTTCGAAAGTTTCGATGTGAATTTGAAACATGCAAAAAACTTCGGGTCGGATTGTTCTTTCAGTTTTGGATTCATTATTATAAAAGTAGTGTCAAAATAATTGTTAACCTTGCAGAATGTGTATTGAACTTCGTTTTGGGAAAGAATCTCTGTCCAAATCCTGTTATTGACGATTTTCGTTGACATTTTACTCGTATGGTAAATAAGTAACCTAGAATCCCCTTAATTACACCATGAACGAGCTCCTAAAGATCCCTTCCAGAATTATCATATTGGTTTGTTTTTGACCATCTAGTTGCTTTCAATTGTTCAGCTGAGTCATCATGACAGATGCTCGCTGTATAGAGGCGAACGATCTCTCTTTGGAACCCCATAGTATACAAGACAATCAGCGCGTCTAAGAGATGTATTAAGGTTTTTAAACAAAATAAGTGTTCCAATAATATGAATATTAAATTTGTAACTAAAATATAATACGGTTGCCTTTCAAAGCAGTAAACCTATTTAGTTCGTAAAACCTCGCGGTGTAGCTTTATTGCTGCCGATTTTGTAAGAACCTTAGTAGAAATATAATCTGGGCACCCAAGTAAAAAAATAAGAGCTAGCTTGAATGAGAAAAAGATGAGTGCCATATTGGGGAATGAGTATATTGAATCTGCATCTGATCCAGATATGCCTATATCTCGATCTGTACATCGCGATTACATATATATATAAACTTGTCAAGGGGTAGTTATGAGGACACTGCCGATTATGCGGCGCTCACAATGGCAAGCTGAAATGTTTTTTTTTTAAACTAAACCTTGGGGCATCTAGCATTGGAATTCTAACCTTGCTTAACCTAACCTAGCCATTTCTAAGCCCATCACAGTTCCGGGTGTTTAGTGTTGGAAAAATTTTGGAAAATTTGGTGTGAGAGTCGCTTTATGGTCCTTGCAATACACCTTATACATCAAAATCTTGTCAGGACCGTTCTGACAAACTACAAGTGTCCTCATAACTACCAATATTCATGACAAAAAGTTCTGAAAACTACCCTTTATAAAATTTATAATCTTTATATAAGCTACTATGAACATTTATAAGAAGGAACGGTTGAAATTTTATTGAACATAAAATGATTAATTACGACATTCCATATTACAGTGGCAAATTCCCATATCTAAGATACTTTTTTGTTAACAAATTTGAAGGAGATAGAAAATATGTACTACTGAAACCCCAAATGTCCATGTCGCATTCCTATGCATTGCATACATATAGAATTTACATTCATTTTTTTACTGCATTTTGATTCCAATCCTCTGCCTCTACAAAATTTTTGTTCTATCGATAAATTGTCGTACTACAAATTTATTGAATTTGACAGTCGAGAAAGCATCACAGCGATGATTGTTAACACAGCGGCTTTTGTATACTAAAAACAAGACAAGATGCGCTTCATGCTCATCTTGGGGCTGTTCATAAACTTACTAATTACTTTCAATTTTTTGTTTGTTTCTCAATAGGCTCAACTCTTACCGTGTCCAAAATGTGGAAGAACGTTTCTGCCTGATCGTCTGCCTGTTCATGAAAGATGCTGCAAAGCCTTGTCTAAGGTAAAAATGAATATTGTGTGACATATTTTTTATTAAGGAGTGCAGAACTCTAGGATTCAATGTGTGAGCACGTACAAACATGAGGTCCGAAACAAAGTCACCCAGAAATCTGGAATACCTAAAAAAAATTAATAACATGTCAGTAAATTAACCTTAAGGCTGTGTATCGTTTTTTTTCAAATCTGGCATTTTTCAGAATGCATAAGTAATATATGTTTAAGAGCATTGATTATCAACATTTAAAATACCGCTAGAGCGGCTACATAAAGGCTTCCGGAAGCCTTAAGATTAACAATAAAATAGATGAACGGTCAATACGTCCCAATCTTAATGCACACCACACATATAGATGGATCCTAAGAATAATAATGTAACTTTTTGCTTTCGTTACGTCGTATATTATCTCCCCCCCCCCCCCCCCGTCTTTCGTTCCCTCCTATAGTTCTCATTTATCTTTTCGTCTCGACTCATAGACTTGGCACAGAAGACTATCTCGGAATAGTTGTCTGGGGCATTTGGGTGCAAATCCCTCGAATTTGATCACCAGGTGCTTCTCATCGATATTTTCCAGGTCTTTCTTTCTCTGCATCATCTTTTTTGTTTTCTGTAACTCTTACAACAATTTACGCCCTCGATTATCAGATTTTATAGTCAGTCGTTTGCAATCATGCTAACGGACGATAGATGAAAACTCCGCGATTCTCACGGCAAACTTGTATTCGCGTTATTATTTTAAACAACATCAATTACCTGGAACCCTATTTTCAAAATCACTCGACATTGTCGAATGCGACATTCGTTGTAGTTCCCGATTCCCACGTCAAGTGGGTTATCGTATATCATGGGGGTGTTGCGATCGCTCGAACATGATTTTCATATGCGACAGTGTCGAGTGATTTCGAGAATAGAGTCCTTGAAACTAATACAATATAGTAATTATTTGTATTAATCATTTCAAACACTTGTTTATTTTAATTTCCTGCAATCCTTTAAGTAGTATTGTCAGGCCTTTACAACAAATACGAATCGTCTTAGCAATCAGCAGGACAAACGTGAACAGCTTTCATTTTTAAAAGTTGTATTTTTCTATTGCTAGCCAAGAATAGCATAACTCTGTCGATTAGGTGACAAGGTCGTAACTGTTTTCCCTCTGTAAAATTCACGTAACTCAATAGCTCAAAGAAAATTATCATATTTTTAAGTTTTCTTCACGAAATCGCGTAATTCATTCCTTGTAGATAAGAGTAATGTAACTCATTGTTACTCTGATAAAGTGCTGTATCTGAATAGCATGCAAAAAAGGCCTAACCTTTCGTTAGTAAATAAAAAAGACGTATGTAGTCAAGAATGTTAAGCACTGCCATTTTGAACGTTGTGTATCTGTGAAATAATTTTTTTGCAACGGCAAATGCGTAAGATGCGACCGCATGGTTCAAACGGTCGTACCTCACGTCAAACGTGTTTGTCCCAATATTTTAAAATAACATTCTGTGATCAATTGCAGAATATCATAGCTGCAAGTCAACTATACTGTGTGCTACTTTAACATTTACAGTTACTTTTCGTAAGGGAACATCAATTTGCAAATCAGCAGTGCTCCAAATAATCTTCCGTATTTCCCAAACTATTAATTTGTTACTTAAGTAAAATGAAGAATTAGGTTATATGAATTTAGAACCATATTTTTATTTTCATGACAAGAAAGTGTTTCTCAACGCATAATTAAGTCGTACAAAGGGTTTTATTGAGTTTGCTTAGATACACTGCTTTTTCATTGAAAAATGCAGTTACTCTCTTTTCCCTCAGTGTCATTAAGAAACGTTGGTTTTATTTGGAAAACACGATATATATGTTTTTTTATTTACTAACGAAAGATTACGTCATTTTTTTATACGCTATGGAGATACAACACTTTATCGGTCTAACAAAGAGTTACATCATTCTTACCTGCAAGAAATAAATTATGCGATTTAATGAAATTAAACCTAAAAATACGATGACTTTCTTTGAGCTATTGACTTTAGTGGATTTTACAAGGGGAAAACAGTTACGTCCTTTTCACTGGATCGACAGAATTATGGTGTTCTTAACGAGCAATTGAAAAATACAACTCTTTAGAATCGAAGAAAAAAGTTACATTATTATTCCGTGGACCTATCGATATGTACTCGCGGAATTGAAAACTACAAAGCCATTAGCCAACGGCAGCAAATTACTGATACCCCTATAGGGTCCAGCTTTGGGCTATTACTGGGCGCTATACTTTTGATAACGGCGCAATAATGACACTCATTACTGGCTCAGCAATGGAAAAATGCTGAATGATAACTTGGACCCACCAATGATAATCGACGATCGGGTAGACATGGCAAATGATACTGGCCGAGCTGCGGCAGTCGATGGTTATCGAGTACACGGAAGAAAATGTTCTGTAAATATTACAGCAATATGAATGATTTATGTGGTTTTTGCCGGTAATTATATGGATAACATTTATAATTAAAACGAAATTTAAAAAAATGGGTGCTTGTGTTAACTCGCCGTTGGTACACAATATCTATTTGCGCTGCCGTGAGTGAGATTCGAACCTGCGATTGTCGGGATGCTTGAAGTGAGGAATGTGACACTCTACCCACTGAACCACAAGTCCAATTTGTAAATGTTACTTCGATTAAGCATTATAATCGTCAATATTTTAATATATCGAAACATTCTAAAATTAAAAGAAAAAGTTTGAATTAAATTAAGTCCGAACTCATTTTTAACCTTCAGAGGACGGGCGGATTTTTTTAAGACTTTTACAGTTTTTGACTTAGCACTGTAATACATATACTAAAGCGATATCACCAGAAAAATCGGCTTCCCGTCCGGCTCGATAACAAAAATAGAAAGGGTACAGCCTGATAAGCGTATGAAATATTCCCCCGCTCGGATTTCTGTCTAATTTGAGAAGAGTTTGCCGATGGCGGTGGCCGAAATCATGCAAAATTATCTCGGATTGGTGATTCATTTTGTCATCTTTCCTTTAGTTTATAATAATCAAGCAAATTACTATTACATTAGTAAACATTCTAGAAAATACAAACAAAGAAATTGAACTCGACTATCAAGTTCAACCAATTTTGTGCAAAAGTGGATCATACTCTGGATGTACAACTTTCGGTACAGATTTCTCGAAGACTACTTAACCAATTACAAATCGCTTAGTAGAGTTTCTTCCTAACATTTAATTTGACGTTGTAGGTTAATCCTTTTTTCAGTTGAACGAAAATAACAATTGTGACACATCTTTTTATTCTCTTCAATCAAAATGATGCAAGAATGTATAATACTTACAGCTGCCATTTTGTTTTCAGTAGATGGTTTATAATAATCATTAACCAGCGACGTTTCTTGCAACATTGTTTAGAATCTCCGCCAAAGCCGAATGTGATATTTTCAATAGTCTTCAAGAAATGTGTAGAGTCCCAGGACATAATATGGATGTCCCACGGACGTTATGAGATTATGGATATTTTATGGATATATTGGATGTTCAGGGAATGTTCTTATATATTCATGATGTCCAAAACCAATAATGGACGAATCAAACGTCTACAGGATGTCTTGGTATATCCACGACAAATAATGGTGCATCAGACAAATAATGGACGTCCTATGGACGTCTTGTGCTATGTGGGATTGGTTCAGAAATGGCCCCTCATCGGCTGCCATTATATCGTCATTAACAGCGGGCATCCTCTAATTTGCCAGCGATGGCCCAATGCTAAACAGCCAATCCTTGGCCGATTATTGGCAACCATAGATCGGCCAAGTGCTGGCCCTATTGTATCATCTGGCGAGTTCTATATGGGCAACGTTTCGTCCAGAATCTTGGATACAGACTTTTTACATTAATTCTGAGGATTTTTGCGCATTGTATTGAAACTAGAAATATTGGACTTTTGTAAATATTGCTGTTCGATCTATATTCGGAAATTGATATTCACTGTAAATTTTAAGCTGATTAGTTCAATAGTTCATTCGGAATTTTGCCCACAAGAATTGGCGCGTGCAAATCAAAAACAACAAAGTATTCTAGAATTGGCGCACGCGTCCCATTGAAACCGAAAGTACTGGGCATCTACAAATTTTGCTCTTCCGTCTACATCTGAAATTTGAAATTTCTCGTAAGTTTCAGCCCGATAGGTTGAGCTGTTGCTCCGAGATTTTGCCCATAAGAATAAGCGCGTGTAAGTAGAATACAGAATATTCTGGATTTTGCGTATATGCTCTATCAAAACCAGAAGTGCTAACATTTGTTAATGTTGCTGTTCTATCTATATTTGGAATTTGATATTCGCTTTAAATTTTAACCCGATTGGTTTAGTCATTTGGTTGCAATTTTGCCTACAAAATTTTATATGTTCGCGCGCACACACACGCGCCCCTTTTTTTCAATTGCGAATACGTAAGATATTACCCCATGTTCAATTCGGTCGTGCCTAAAAATTAAAAACATTTAAATATAGGTCTCTTTAATTTTCACGAACAATCTAACCCTGTTATTCACGTACAGTTAAAAGTGAACACCCTGTATATTATAATCCAGCAGCAACAGCAAATGTTACAGATCTGTCGAAAGAGTCACGGAATTTCCTATTACATTACGTAGCTTGTTTCCTTGGGAGTTCGCGCGAGTGGCACAGATTGTAATAACAAAATAAAAATGCCTGTGAATATTGAGCAACAATATCAGAGGGCATGCCGAAATATCCACATAATCAGTTGTCTTTATGCGTACGTACCTGTGTACTAGCGATTGTGCCACTTATTTGGGGGAGGTATTTCTTTTTTGATAAATATTAGTTTATTATTTAACAAAATACTATTCTATCCATTGCACGTGCTGCGCAGCTCTGCCATATTCCATTTTCCACTCGTTAGCAGTTGGTGGATGGTACCCTCTGATTATCTTCGTGTAACAATCTAACATTTCAAGTTGTTTACATATAACACATGAAAGGAGGGATGACTTTTCCTGGTTCAAAAGTGGATAAACAAGATTATAACTGGAGCTGCTAAAAAGCATTAAATGATTATACTTATTTTAAGGGATTCTACTTATGCCAACTTTATAAATAAATCTAACATTTCGATCTTCAAAGAAAAAGAGAATTGACGAAAAATAATAGAAACGACCCACATAGCACAAAACATCCGTCGGATGAACATAGGACGTCTATACGTCCATAGGACGTCCGAGAGACATCCTTAGGATGCTTTGTGCTATGTGGGGAAAGGCCTAATTGCACAACGGATCGCATACAATCTTAATACTTAATTAGAATAAAATAAAATATTAATTTATGTTCATTACGAAAACGTTGATGACGTTTCATGGAATTAAATAATAAAACTCCAAATTCTAAATTGTACGTCGAAAGATTTCACTATTGACTTTTAATTTCAGTTTTGAATGTGAATTTTGAATCAGAACTATTACTTCTGACAAATCTTTTTCGGCTACTTATTTGAACTAAACTATTGGCTTTGGATGTCTTTTACTGTTTTTTTCAGAGTTTGGAATATCGAATTGTTTATTCTATATGTATGTGTCATTTTATTCTTTTTCAGCCGTCTACAAATGAAAAAATGGATAATATAGAAATAATGGAAAAGGCCATTTCCAGTAGTACTAATAATAGAAGTTCGATGGTACTCTGTCAATCATGTGGTCACCATTTTCAAAGTAACGACATGAAGGCACATAAACTTACATGTGCAAAGTGGTCCCGCTCGATGGGTGATGCACTGTCATCAACTGAACACAAACAGACATCAGTTGCTGCAGAAAATATTCTGACATCTTCGGTACTTATTTACGAAGCATAATTATAATTAACTTACATCTTTATAATCTAGTATTCATGATTAAAATTCTAATATTAAACATTCATACTGAACTCTCACACACACTTGACATGCACTAAACTAATTTGTGACATTTCGTCTTACAGTTTAATCACTAAATTGTTGTGCCTACCGTTGCTATAAAGTGTTTTTTCTTGTACCAGACAGATGAAAAGTTATCTAAAGGAAAAAAAGAAAACATCTCTGTTCGTTTTCTGAAGAATTCCTACTCCGTACTCTTACTTAAGTTTTCTATACAAGCCTTTCGCACATACTCCTGTCCGTTTTCTTTGATCACTCTGACTCTTGCTTATTTTCGTATCGATTTTACACTAGTCGTCGTCCGTCATACCACACGTATACATATATCCTTCCCAACAAACAAATAAGAGCACCTATCATCCTTCTAAAAAAATTCCTTCACTCATTACTTTTTCTTTATGTTCCGTCTAAAGTAATCACACTATTGTATTGGCATACCATGATAGTCGCTAGCCTGGCGACCAGTGACTATAATCATACTCCTACTTCAATCACTGAACACTCACATGCTTTTGTTATTTCATAAATATTACGAATTTTCAAGCGAGGTTTCCAGTTTTATTTTAAAACTCTTCGTTATTGTAAATGAATTCACTTTTAGCATACCAATAGTAAACCTAGTTTTAAATTGAATGGAACACATGTCGCCTGAAAATATCGATTATAATCCCATGATCCAGCAAATTGCATATTAAATATCACTGATCTATTACTTCTAGCAAATACCACAAAAAAGAACCATTACGTGCTATTTATGTGGACGGGATTTTGGAACAAGAAGCATTGTTATCCATGAACCACAGTGTTTGAAGAAGTGGCACCAGGAAAATGAAAAATTACCTCCAAATTATCGGAGAAAAGTACCACAAAAGCCAGATATTAGTATCATTGGTGAGTAAATTAATGCTCACATAATAATTGCTAAATGTTAATGTTTATTAGTCTGTTATATCATCTTCTGCATTCGCCGTAGCAAGAAAAATAATTTTGCACATCGGCTGATTTGAAACTGGAAGTACTAAACATTCTCAAATAATACTGTGTAATTTATATCCTCAACCTAATTTTTTTTACGCTTCAATTCGTTCGATTGATAAATTTGTCCGGAATTTTTGATACAGCAGACACACACACGCACGCACACATACGCACGCACACGCGCGCGCGCGCGCGCGCACACACACACATACACACGTCCTTTTTTGCGATAGCAATATACATTTACAAAACGTATATTTACTTCACAACCGTACAGATAATTAAGAAAAGTCTATGTGTAATCTATTCATCGATGTATTTCTCATTTTCAGTTAATTCTGGTACAAATATTGCAATATCCAACCAAGCAGCGATAGCGGAAGCTAACCGGCAAGTGCATTTAAGCCAGCTTATTCCTTGTAAACGTTGTGGAAGGTCATTCGTTGCTGATCGAATTACTGTTCACGAACGTTGTTGTAGAGGAACACCAGTGAGGAGAAGCTCTTAACGCGATGAGTATAAACTTCTTTATAGAAGAATAGGATTATTGTGTACATAATGTTCCGAGTAAAAATGTCAGTGCGACAATGGCGATGATATGGAATATGTTTAGAATAAGACTCACAATTCTGATTACAGTACGGAACTCGTTATCTTCAGTCTCGGAATAGTTCTAGTAAATCCACTAGATCTAGACTTATATAGCGTATTCTAAACGTACGATAGGGTATTTACCACGGCGATAATATATTTCTATATAATAATAGTATTCTTGCTATTGTCAGACTAAAAATTTTAATTTAACGTAAATATCATCGCAAAATTTGGATATACGTCTATTTATGCATCGCACACATATTCTGCATGATTTCATAATTTGTATTTTTGAAAAATTTGTAAGATTTAAAACTAAATAACATGATGACGTTCAAAGTATTCTTTAAAAAACTCTTAGATGAACATGTATCGTTACAATTATCATGGGTTTCACAATTAAATCCAAAGCGATAGTCTGCTTGTTAACTGTTTAATTTTGAATATAAATTGTAATCCGATCGGATCAGTGTTTTGTTTGAAATTTTGGAAGCGTACGCACGTAGGCATGTATACGTACAATATAATGCTCCGTTATCAAACACGTCTGTACTGAACGTCTGTCATAGAGTAGAACCTCAATTCTAGCCACTTCGATTCTCACCACGCTCCCCTCCATGCCTACCGGTCGAGGACTCTGTTACTCGTGGTAGGAGACCTGCTTCAGGGGCGTAACCACTAAGGCTTAGTGTTCTTGGTACGGACGTCACACAATGTAGGGGTACAACAGTTCATACTGCTTGTTACGATCCTGCCGAGCGCAAGAGAACGGTTGCGCAGTTTACAAAGGGGCGGAGCGTGCGCCGCCTCGATTCTCGCCACTGCAGTCCCGACCTGTTGCCAGAATCAAGGTTCTACTGTATTCATAATTCTGGATGAAGCATTAGAAAACTTTTACAGAAAAAGTTTAATTCTGAGTGTACAACATTATAGAGTAACGTTTGAATATGTTTCATCTTAAAATGGTGCACTGTGAATATTAAGAAATATTGTAGCTAAGAATAAATCTGAAATTTTTGCAGCGAATTAGTTATTTAAAAATCCTAATTAAAAAACACATGAACTCTCAATTTGTGTTAAGGATGTGGTGTGTTGCATTGCACATATAAGTATCCTTTTTTACTCATGTCCCGATACATAAGGTGAGAAAATGTTAAAAACTCATTTGCTTCTGTTCTTCAGAAAGAAATATAGACAAGTTCTAAACAGGATTATTCAGTTTAAACGTACAATCTGAACTTGGTTCTGCGATAGAAATGAAATGACCAGGCTAACTTCGGGTTTTGCATTTTACCTGATTAGCCTTGTATATACTACAATTCGCGCAATTTATTAATGAATGATTGTGAATAGCCTTATTTTCGATTTATAAGTTCCTCATAAAGAAATAAAAAACGAGAACAATTTTGTTGTATCGTCTGATAGATAATCGGTTTCAAGCCCCAGCTGCCGTCAGTCACATTTTGAAATATGTTACATTTTCATAACGGTGCATTATTTGAGATTGTAAATTACAAAGACATAATTAAGAGTAAGTCCAGCTTCCGGTGGTTTCTCACAGCAAATCATAATGACAAAAAAAATATCGAAAAATATATAATTACAGTAGAATATAGAGTTGTATGATCTGAGGGCTATAGAAGCGAAAAATTTTGTGAATAAGGCAATTAGAAATGGCCTTTTCCTATAGCCCATGGTCTCACACATTTATTTGTGCTGTCGTGAGTGGGACCCGAACCTGTGATTGTCAAAATGCTCAGTGCTGAGTGTGACACTCTACCCACTGAACCACCAGCCCACTTTATAAATGTTACTTCGATTAAGAGTTATAATCGTCAATACTTAGCAAATGATCTTGGCTCAACTACATGGATGAAAATGGAGTTCAAAAATATAATAATTTTTGCAATAAATTGGATAAAATTAGAACATAAAATTACTACTATAAGTTTTTCCTAAATAAAAATCAAAAATATGTAATAAAATCCAATATTTTAAAAATCAATGCAAAATTATTAGATATAATGATTATATTTAAACATTTTATCTGAAGCTTTTATTTTTAGTAAATATGACAAAATTTATATCGGATTATTTGAGGCAATAAAAATCGCAGTCGTTAATCAGTTATGGTTTAAATATGGAAAAAGGATTAAAGAATCGTCTGTTGAATTAAAATACAAACATGGATATACGTATCAGAAAAGAAAATTTGGATGAGAAAACAAAACGAATCATCTAGATTTTAAGAATATTTATTTTTATTTATTTAAAAAATATTTTTAAAATATTCATAATTCGTAGGGTGTTAATCAATCTAGAGTAGAAATAATGTGAATAGCCCACAAATGCTGCATACTTGGCAACCGTTAATCCAAATTAAATATACTATTTTAAATAATGATTGGCTAAAAATTGTTGGCTCAAAGATGGCCTATCTTTCGCTGCCGTTATCTCATGAGTACCCGTGGGTACTCAGTGATTTGGCAGAGATAGCCCAATACAAATACAGTCGGACCTCTCTATAAACAACAGCTCGGGACCGAAATTGCTTATACAGAGGTCGCCTAAGTACCACCCATATCCACCGGCAGACCTTCCACTCCACGCTTGACGTTCATCGCTATAGTGTAAAGTGTCGCACTTGAATAGACACGTCTATATAAATCTCTCGACAATGGGATAAGAGTGGGGGCATAGAAGGCGGTCCTAACGCTCGGGAGTGGATAGCGTAGTGGGGAGCTGTTGCTTATTAGAGAGGTCCTATTGTAACCAATTCTTGGCTGACCATGGGCAACCATAGATCGGCCAAGCGTTGGTTCTGTTATAACGACAGGTAACCCTATACGGGTTTTAGAATAATCCATTGTAAAATTCGAATACACTGGCATCGACTACTCCAAACGAAACGAGTACCTTAACCCTTTAGTGCCTGAGTTTTTTCTAGTAGTGTCGCAAAAAACTTATTATGCTATACGAACTATTAAGGATAGGATAATACAAAAAAACTTCAGACTTTTTCCTCCTCGAAAACTATCCCTAGGGAGTGAATAAAACACCCTAATTATTAAACACAACATTTTCTGGCGAAAACCTCTGCAACTTACATATGAGCTCAAGAAACGGACATAAGAAGTGAAAAACTGAAATAAAATGAAAACAAGACTCTGTGAACTACCGTTGCGGCGACTACCCCAATATCGCAAGACCCCCCCCCCCCCCCCCCGGTTTGATACGATCAGTCTATAATGTAATGAGATCGCATGTTTGAATGTATTTTACATAATTATGAATAAAACTGACAATGAATAAGTGCAAGAAGAGTACTCACACCATGTATCATTTGAGGAACTACCCCAGCATAAAAACTACCCTCTACTATCCGATAGTCAATTTTCACGCTAGCGAAATTCGCTCTAGGAGTCATCTTACATAGTGCTAATAGAAAACAATAAAATGATGAGAGACAAGAACAATTGTCGGCCACAATCTACTACTCTAATATCGTAAAACTACTACCCGTGGTAGTAATGATACGATACGATACGAAGATATGATCAGTCTGTAATGTAATCGAGACGTGGACTGTCTCCATAACCCGTAGGAGTTCATTTTTACGATTGGGGGTAGTTTTCGTATAACCAATTTTTTTTCACAAACTTTCGTCCGTAACTGGAGGCAAATTAGGTGAAAAAAATTTCAACAAAAATACAGGTACAAATTATGATTTTTTGTTGTTTTTACCCAATTTTGGGGTTCTTCGACACTGTTGCGAAACGGCACTCATGGAATCTTCCATGAGGCATGCATTGCTGCGGGCGGAAATCACTTTCAACAATTCCTTTAATTTGACATATTGTACATATACCCAGACAGCATATAAATCCTAAAATCGTCTGGGAAACTGGAAATGCTCTACATTTACGAATGTTACTGTTTCATCTACATGCTCATAATTTTTCCTGTAAACTTCAACCCGGTTGGTTAAGCGAATGACCCAGGCATTTGGATACATAGACACGATACTAAGTTTTTGAATATTTGCACATGTGCTGTTTTGAAACCGGACAGTGCTTGACATCATTTACCGGACGTTCCGTCGAATGGACATTTTGTCAAAAGGATGTTTCGTCGAATATTTTTTTTTTACTTTATCAATGTTATCACGTTAAACAATGATATATGTTTGCTGGCCAATCTCTGTCAAACCCGAATTCACGACTGTGGCCTATCACAGCATTACAGTATTGTGTCGAACTTGCTCGCTTCACTCGCTGGCAATATTTTTTTTAACTAAAACATCATCAGGATTAGTAATACATTGTAACCTTTTCCGCACGATATGGTTCTCCAGATTGTGCATCTAAGGCGGGTTCAAGCCGAAATCTCGGTGATTTAAAAAAGGAAATTTAATCAGGCGGAACAATGAATTTGGAAACGTGAAATTTGTGAACAATAAAAGAAATAAATATATTATCCTAATTTGTTATACAGTGGTGTTAAAAGGAACCAGCCTAGGCATTGCTGGATGTTAGTAAACAGAGTGACAGAGTGAATTTGATTAGAGTTGACTTGCTAAAATAAAAACGTTGTGCTGCTGAGCAGTCTTCCATTGGGGAACTCGTGATCACAGGTTAACATGGCCCTATCACACAACGTAACTATCTCGGAGAAGTAAGAAAAGTCTTATTCGCAGAGTAGATAGTTGTAAAACTTTATAATGAATTTAGGATGGCATGTATAGTGGGTGCGACACTATGATCAAAATTGTCAAGTGACGGCCCAACTGAAATGCGTAAGGTGATTCTACCTGGCGAAGGAAACGGTTTCCTCCTTGCCCGAGACGGTTTGCTCGTTTCTCTGCTTTATTATTATCGCGGTCTGAATACTACTCGGTGTATTGGTTACAATATATATAATAAATATTTAATCAAAAAGAATTTTCTTTTTTTTTTTAGAAGATATGTGAACTGGTGCACAAGAATCCATTGAAGAATAATAAATGCATCGCCAAATCACTTCAGTATCACTTCTACTATGCTCATTGAATGTACACTTCTAATACAATAAAAGATTCTCTTCCTTTTAGCTCTTCATAAATTCCAGCGAAGGAAAATAATTTTCGACGAAACGTCTTCCGACGAAACGGATTCAACGAAGAGTTCGGATAGGCTGGACATCTGCAGATTTTGCTATTCCACCTACATCCGGAACTTGATATCCCCTATAAATTTTAGCCCAATAGATTTAGCTGTTTGTTTGGAATTTTGTTCATATAATTTTGCGGACATACACATACATCCATCTTTTTTTCGATAGCAAATGCGTTAATGACTCTCCCACATGTTCCATACGGTCGTACCTAATCGGCTATATGAAGATTTTTTCATAGAGTTACTAAAGAGGTTAAGAGAACAGTTGTACACGCTCAAGAAACGTTGGTCACGTCATAGATGGCCGAAGTGGGTAGTTAAAACGCGAGAACACATTACAGTAGAAAAGATCTTGTAAGTTTTCATTATCATAAATTCAATTATGCAAATTTTTTTCCTTGTACAAAAGACTCCAAGGAATAGAAAACAGCAACACAAAAATTCAATTTCTTTCATTTTAAGGTGACTACATCCCCCTTAAATAAAATCCAATTTTTTATGTGAGGAACTTTAATTTCAGTAAATATAGTCAGTATAACGTCTTAATAAAACGATATATACTGCGTCCGAAGTCTGCCGAGTCTCTTGATATTCGCTCAATCTCAATTGAACCATAACACTGTATTGTTACTTATTTTGTTATATGAGTTACCATCTAATGCTTGAAAAAGATACTTTATTATCATTATGTATAATATAATATGCGTTGTTACATGTTAATTAATATGCTGCATATGTCTATATGTATATATACATATGTGTGTATATATATTTTTGTATCAGAGCGGCAAATTTTCATGCAACTGCACGTGCTTCTGGCAAAAAACTTTCCCAATGCTTGATAAGTTGATTCTGATGCTGCAACATAGCCTCCAAGTATTCAATAAATTGTTTCTTAAAATCATCAATTCTGACTAGCTCGAATCGCTCAACCTCTTTTTTTATCATTTTAGAAATGTTATCAAACTCTTCTTGACCTCTTTCAACCTTAGACGTCCACTCAATGACATCCGTCGCTGCTTGAGTCGTTTTATCACTGCGGCCTGATTGCTCTAATCTTGCCTTCTGCTCTCGCTTTTTGTTTAACATCATTTGAGCATGTTGCCAGTTCTGGAATACCTTTACTCGTTCGTGAAATACATCCTATAATTTAAATAACATTATGTTTGCAATATTGAAAATTGTGAAGAGGGGACATAATCGATTTGTTCGTCTCGCTTGCACTAGCCGCACAAGTGGAAAAAGTGTTAATGCTTACTGGACTTTCATTATTGCCAACCAACGAGATTTTTTAAATTTCTACAGTCATGCCACTAGTGCAGACGAGGGAAACAAGCCTAATATTCAAAAACAACTCTATATACTTGCAATCAACTCATCAAAAAATTGATTAAGCAATTATCCTTACACTTAAGGGAAATCGACTAAGGACGAGCTCGACCAACTCTGATTAATTAACAGCTTGTCAAGTGGTATTGCCAACTGTTGTGAATTGCAAGTTAATTTTTTCGAGAAGCTCTTCAAATCTGCTTTCGGTGACAATCGTCTTGATAATTACAATTTACACATTGTATATACTGCTTTACTCTATTAATCAAATTCAACAAATTTAAACAGTTTCCCATCCCATAAGATTTGTCATCTTTCACATAGATCCTTTTCGCCATTCACAGCTTAGCACTTGGCAACACTACTTAACAAGTTGTTAATTAATCAGAGCTGGTCGAACTTGCTCTAAGGGCTCGACTCGGAATCATAAAGATCTTTTCGCGGAGAATAATCGAAAGAATTAATTATCTCATATATGACAAATAACTATGGACACGCTCTCATTGTTGGATTTTTTCCTATTATTGATATGACAGGAATTTGTCCAACATTTGCAGAAAATATATATAAGTAATACTGGTAAAGCTCTCCACTTCAAATATTATCTCTCCCTGTGGGCGTAATCGTGTAAAATTACATAAAAGCAAATAAAACTGTATAGACTAAATAGTTTTTATAAATAGCAATTTCCATATTTGAGAATATATATGCTTGTATAGTCGAGACATTTCTATAACTTTCTAGAAAAAATAGCCCGTAATAATGATACAGTAGGTGCGTGCAAATTGGAACACGATTATTCGATTTCAGTTATGAGTTATACTACATTGTTAATCACGGTAAAAACTGCAACTAAACTTAACGTGTTACTTTAATTCTGATAGTAGGGTTAGCTTCAGGTGACGCGTTTATCCTGAATAATCCGGAAACATATTACCGTTGTGTTAGAAACGTTACGTTACTACGTAGGTTTTTACGATTAGAAAATTTCGTGGAATCAAACATTGTAAATTCAAAACTACAATGTCATGCAAATATGGAAGTTATAAATGCACAGCTAATACTCGGCTGAATCATGACATTGAATTTAATTATTATATCTGTAGGGTGGTTTGTTTAGAACTTAACATTACATATATATTCTCGAAAAGGGGATAGTTTTGAATTACACAGATAAGCAATTCCCATCTTTACAAATAATAACATTAAATATAATATAACTGAAACGTAAATACCTTTATGGCTCCAATCAACGCCACATAATCTCTCAGCATTTCACCAAATTGATAGAAGTCACTGTTGCTCTGTGCTTTCCTAACAATTTCAACTTTCTCTAGAGTTTCTGCAAGTTGAGCTAGCGCTCTACCTAATGAAGCACCTGGTTCTCCATGACCAAGAACGGCGATGGACCGTGCAGTAGCACCTGTACAAAACGCCAATTCTCTTCTCTGATTTGTCAGGGCGTCCACTGCACCATGTAAGGCGCGCAACTGAGTATCTAGAGAATCTATCTTGGCTGTTTTTTCTTCGAACCACTGAAAATTAAAAAATACTTCATAATATGAGAAAAAATACATTCCAGTTGAAGATAATAAATAAGTTTACTATAAAGCACAGGGATGGATCAATATCATTATATACACAATATGAATTCTCAATATTATTGAAATCATTCTACGATTTTCAATTTGAATTTTTTTTTTTTGTAAAAAATTTAAGCTAACGTACCTTACCATCCTAATGGGAGCAAAAAAAATGATCTCATTTTATTGAATCAATACTTACTAACGGCATATCTTATTTAGTTTACACACAATAATGTTTATTACCGAATCATTTTCATCCATTTTGTAGGTGATTTTGTTGACTGTTTCTCCAACTTTATTAAACAATCTCATTACCCCAGCACTGCTTAATGCAGATGTATTGGTGGCTTTCGGCAATTCAATATCTGAATATAAATGAAAATAAAAAATCTTATTACGCTCAATACAACAAATGCTGAGATATACCAATTAAACGTACCAGCCTCCAAAAATTCTCTAAAATCAGGATCAATCTTTAGAACTGGATGTGCGGCCGTTCTATTTAAATATCTCTCTAAAGCTGCTTTTCGTCTTTCAATAAATTCTGTTGAACTTGAATTTTGATCTTGATTTTTATCTCCAGACATTTTAATTTTAGTCATGCCTAGAATTATATCAGTTATAGTATACAATAGGTATCTACTAAATATTATACATCTAATAATATATTTATGGTAAATTCATCATACCAATAACACTTTTTTCTGGTGCTGGAGGTATAATTCTGCCATTTCTGAGGTACTTCTCAATTAATTTATCATGTAGTCCAAGAAAATCACTGAATCGTCTGACAACACTGAAACTTCTCTTTCTAAATATGGGCATATTTGTTTTTGTTTCCACCCTATATGCAACATATGCTCCCATGCCATCCCCAACTTTTTGGGCCGATGTGATAGTAATCTTAATGTATACATCAGATGTATCAGTTGATACCTACAATATAAATAACATTCGTAAGAATTATTTCTTAAGAAAAATGTATTATACGTTATGACCTTTCAAAATTTTTTACCTCTTCTAATGATTGAGATTGTAAGACATTTGATAATAGTGTTTCAGTATTATCGTTAATAGGCACTTCATCTAAATCTCCAATATCACTTTCTATTGGACCCAAAGGAGAGCTCAAAGGTCCAGGAATTGGACTAGATACCGAGGAAACGGAACATTCATCTGTTGTATCATGTAGTGTTAATTTAGGTAATTCTGCATGCTTTGTTGATACACCGTTATACGAAGAATTCTCATCAAGTTGACTTGGCTCCTAAAAATGATGGATATTATTGTGAACTTAAGAATCTAACTATATAAAATATATGAAAATTATTGTACCATAAATATGACCTCCACAATAAAGGTAATATTTGAAAAACTTCTGAAGATATCAGTATTTGTTTCTAACATTATCATTTGTTCATTCAATAATAAAATTGACACACAATGTGGCCAATTGTAGGACTTTAAGGAAAATCGACAGATATGTATAAAAGAAGTATCTGGTGCGACGAATTCCCATTTATTAATTATCGTAATTCGGTGACTCGATAATTCTAAATATTAAAGTAGTTTAATGATCAAGTCATACCTGAATGGCAGATGCAAATATATCATCGTCATCGTCTAAATCTTCGTTTTTATCAGTATTTGGAGTATCGTAGAATGGAGGAGGTTCCTTATTATCAGCCATTTTTGCTGTTCTGTCACGTCTGTCACCCTCAACCGATGGGGATCGGCCCCTCCAGGTCCCTCTGTAGTATCAATTATCAAACTACCAATCAGTCAAACTAAAATATCACTAGTGTAGCAATTGTGACGTCTTGAGACCTACGTGAAGTTAGCCCTACAACGTTGATTTACCAAATTTTTACCTATACCATTATTTTGGTGGTTTTTGGTGGACCAATTAAAAAATTTGGTGGGTGATCCGTTTTTCAGAAAATCAAAAAAAAAATTTCAACTGTGAAGTTAGCCGCAAAAAGTTGTATGTTTGATTAATTAGGTTGAATAGGAGCTTAATAGATGCGTAATTTTTTGGTGGTCACGAATAAACTAATCAGAAATTTTGGTGGTCCTTGATTTCGTTGAAAAATCTAAA
>JARQST010000567.1:12763-83937 GCA_030142225.1 Pachycephus smyrnensis | reverse complement strand
ATCGCAATTTGAACTGTACCAGCATCTTCTATGGACCATTCTAGTTTCTGCATTAAGAGATCTTTGAGAATTTCAAGAAAAAAGCTCCAGCCGTTTTCGAGATACAGCCTCCCAAAGGTGCGATTTTGGACAGTATCCTTACTAATTGATTCGACGATATTCCGTGGATGCCGTAGGGGAGGAACACGACAAATAGGAGCAAACGAGATTGTATAAGGTAGTATGAGAATGATTAGTTGAGCGATGGAAGAAGAACGAAAGGAAAGAGAGTTAGTTAGGTTTTGAAAATTAAGTGAGAAGGGTGTGAGAAGGCGTAAGTGGAGAAGAACGGAAGAATGTTTGCAAGCAGGAAAAATAGATGAAATATGAGAAATTAGTGAGGAGAATGTGGCCGACGGAGGAAGGAGTAACAGAATCCAAAATAGGGTAGAAACGTATGGAAGCGGAGCTAGAAGGTGCGAAGGAATGGAAAAAGAGAAAGATAGTACATAGAGAAAAAGGGTGAAGAGAATAGATGGTGTGACTGAGAGAACAAGGAGAGAAGAAGATGGATAAAATGGACATACGAGGACCAGATGCTTCTGGAGAAGCAAGAGAAGAGAATGGACTGGACACACCGGCGACATATTTATCAATTTCTGATGTTATATTAATTTTTCAATTTCTTCTACTTCTACGTGTTCCTGGCTGAAGTTTTTTACATATATCAATTATCTGACTTACTGCAAGATGCATCTTCCGTCGTTTGTGCGCCTTAAAATTCTTGAACAATATGGAATGTTTTAAGCCAAGGAACGAGGCGATGTCGCAATTACAGATTTTAAGAGTGCCAAGTTTCTTAACGTGTCCCTGTCTAGCAGTACAATAATTAAATCAGATGAATCTGACATGCTATAAATGCACAAGAATTCCAAGAATAGCAATCGAGTATCCTTCGAGTGAAATGTATTACCACTAGATGATAAATAGTGAAAATAAATTAGACAGCAAAACTATGAATGCTTTTTGGATTAAAATACTGTCTAACAGCATCAGCAGTATTTTATTGGTACTATTGTACCTGTTGTTCAAATAAACAACTGAATTTTTGTGAGACTGTTTTAATAATCCAGAATAAAATTCATCGATTAGATTTGCCGCGTTTTCTCTGCCTATGCGGATTACATGTGTGACTTCAGCGTGGTTAACGTAGTTCAACGTTAGTTTATTAAATTGTAATTACATGGGTGTTTATTGCTGTTTATTTGTTTCGTCTTATACTGAGCTCAACATTTTACGTAATAATTAAACAATGAAGAATCCACCTGATCCTAGAGATATACAGGTATGTCTTATTGTATTATACCTTAAAAGTGTTATGTTTTGTTATATTTAACTTAACTACCTTGGATACGTAAATTCAAATTTTTTTTTATATTTTGTTTTGAAGTGGTGATAAAGTTTATTAAATTATGCAGATTCAAATGTTATGTTATTTTTATACAGGTATATAATAAATTTGCAATAACTCCATAACCTAATGTAACCTTACCAGTATAACTGATTTGAAATATAAGTAATATTGAGTTTGCATTATTAATTTAACGGTGTAGCATTTCATGGCTTACGAGAAATGTTTGTCTTTTCATTCAGGAATTTCAGTTTAAACAAGCAGGTGTTGAACAGTTATGCGATGCCTTTACAACAATTCCCACAGCGTGTAGTCTTGTGGCTGCTGATGGAAAAAGAGGCTTACTGTATGTAGCTTGGAGCAATAAGATTGCTGTATTAAAACCTAGTATTGATGGCACTGAACGGAAATTGGAACATACTTTTCCAAGTACTATCTCCCGCATTACTCTCAACTGTGACTGTTCCTATTTGGCAGTTACGTTCTCACAACCAGCAGCCTCGATATATAATGCAGCATCTCTTGTAAAGAATGTAAGAATTTTTCCTTCATATTTTGTTAGTTAAGTAGTCTTACAGTAGTCTTACTTTTGATTATATATTTTTTTTAATTTATTGGGGGTCATTCACATTTTATATACAATATATTTCAAAGGAGAACATTATTACATTATATTTTAGTTATTCAGATACATGTATTATTTTATTCAAAACTTCATGTTCCAGCATCTAGAACTATTGCAAGAGATTCGATTATCTCCTTCAATTGAAAATGTCTTTGTCTTTGACATCCGATGGAATCCTTGTGTACCAGGAATGCTCTGCACAATAACAAGTGACCACACAATTGGTAGTTTTCAAGTAAAGGGTGATGGAAAGGGAGGTGTGGGTTTGTCAGGACTTGAAAGAATAACTGGAGTCGAGGCACTCTGTGCAGCATGGAGTCGCAAGGGGAAGCAGCTTGCAGTAGGTTGCAAGAATGGTAATATCGTACAACTGAAGCCAGATCTGAAGATTGCCAGAACAATTCTGGGCCCATCCCCCAGCATCGGAGAAATAATAGCATTGTTGTGGATTAGCAATTACCAGTTTTGCGCTGCATACCTAGACCCAAACGAACAGAGGATCAATGTACTAATAGTCGACGCACCGAAAGGTGAAGCCAGTGGGATTTTTACTTGTTATGAAGACATAACTTATGGAATGCCAGAAGCCGAGGGTGCTGAAGGCAGTCCCCGGTATTATTTCGATCACGTACCAGAGTGGGATATCATTATAGCTGCCAGTAGTAGCAGCAGTGAAATTGCTTTATTAGGAACTCATGATTCTGGAGCCACCTGGGTGCAATGGCAGCTGGTAGACAGTGGCAGAGCCCAGCTACCTTTCATCAAGAGACGCGAAAGTTATCCAGTTGGTCTAGCTGTGGATAGATCCTCCACTGTCAAGTTACCTTGGGGTACGGAGAGTACTCTGCCTCATCCAGTGCCAATGCTCCACATCTTTGGCACATCCGGACAAGTCTGCAGTTTTCATATGATAAACACAAAACCTAATTGCCCTGCTATCTGTACACCACCTACGGAAATGGTCACCATCTCAGAGCAGCCAAGACCTAGTATCGTACCTTCTGAGATATCTTTTAGCTTAAACACTGGCACCACTAGTACACCCTTGTCAAAGCAGGCTGGAGGCAATTTAGAAAGACCAAAAGATGCACCGGTGTCAAATCTTTTTGGAAGTGTTCCCCAGGTTGAACTGAAACAACCAAAACCAGTTGTTACTGCACAGCAAACAAAACCAGTAAAAGTTCCTACAGAAAGCATAGAACCTAAACCTAAACCTGCTGAAGTAAAAGCTGCACCTTTGAATGAGCCTGATGTTCAGGAGAAGACTGCTATCGATGAGAATCTATGCCTTGGTGCTTTTCGAGAAGAGAAGGAACATTTCGAGAAAGAATTAAAGGCTAAATTGGAGCCACTCGTTCTTGAAAAAATTACAGAGGAAGAACGTAGAATTCTCAGTGAAAGAACTGCGCTGATAGATGAATTCTTTAGAGAACTTCAAGGAGCCACTAAAAGTCTAGCTAGTGACGTTGCCTGCTTGAAAGCTTTACTTCTGCAGTCGTTTGCCTGGGCGGAGGAAACAAAGTCAAAAAATTCAACAAATATCAACGATACCGTTAGACATCGTGGCGAATCTAGTAAACTTGCTGAGCTACAACGAATGATGTATTACGTACAATCCCAACTGATCCAAGCAACAAAGTTCCTGGACCTTGAATGGACCGAACAGGAGTCTCGCGAGAGAGCGAAGATGAAGATACCCAGCTTGGAGTTCATCTACCAAAGCCTAATGCGTCACACACAGATAATTGCCAAAGAGAAAACAAAGATTGAACTTCAGGCCAAGAAGTGGAAGTCATTGACACGTGGAAGCAATGTTTCAGATTTAAATTCATCGATGTCTAACCTGAGTCTATCTTTATCCATGAACGCTAATGGCAGTGCTATAGATTCACGTTGTAAAGCAATAGCCAATGAGACGTTCAACTTCAGTGAAGAGAAGCAACGTAAATTGAGGAATCTTTTTAGAGAATCAACACCTAGAGTGATTAAGGCTGTTGATCCAACTCCTGCACAGGATAGACTCAAGGCTATTTTGTCTTCATTGGCCAGGATGGCTCCAGTAACGTCAGAGAGCAAACCCAAACCTGATCGAACACCTAGTGTGGAACGAGTTACAGTAGCGCAACCTCCCGTTCGTGCACCTTCTACAGAGAAGGTTCCAGAAAGTGCACTGGCTTCTTTAAACAATATAGTTGCCAGAATCAATTCGTCCATAGGTTCTCCTCAGGTTCAGGATCCTTATGACTTAACTAAGTCCTTACCTAAGGTATCAACATCAGTATTGTCCACGTCGAATACTGCAGCTTTTGCAACCCCCAAAGGGAAGTCACAAAATGCACCACTACTCTTTACCGCTAAGGATAACTTGCCAAAAGCTAAGGATTCTGTTGATGTATCCTTTATGGATTCGCTATCATTAAACAGTGCTTCTATAAAAGAATCTGTAACAACCACTGCGCCTAATGCATCACAACCAAGCAGAACCCCAGTATCATCTAAGCCACAGTCTATAGGATTTCCTTCGTTCACTGTTTCTTCGAAGCCCAAACCTGAATCTACTAAGGAACCAGTTGCTTCAGCCTCCGAAGGAGTTTTTCTTAAAAGTAACATGTCTACTCCAGTGTCCAGTAAGAGTACCAGTTCACTTAGTGCACTAGGTAATATTACAAGTAATGTACCAGCCACAACTGGAGCTTTCCCGGCAATGAATACACTTCTTTTCCCCGGAACTGGCGCACCAGGTGTATCTGCTGCACTTCCAACTGTGTCTGCTTTTGGTGCGAATATTCCTAGTTCAGTAATAGTTTCTAAACCTGCAACAGTTGTTACAACTACTACGACACCTACAATTGGTCTTACTCTCACGACAGCATCATCTACACCTGCTTTCACTGCTGGTTCTCCTGGGCCAGGAAGCTCCGTGTTCAGTGGAACTCCCAGTAGTGGTACATCCGCAGCATCCATCTTCGGCGGAGGGACTGCAGGTAAACCTGCGTTTAGTAAAGGAACAGCAAGTCCAGGAGTAGCTTCTGTCTTTGCTGGAGTTCTTGGCAATGCAGGAAGCCCTACTTCAAAGACTTCAGTAATCACTAGTGCTAGTGCTGCACCGATAGCGCCTGCCTTTGGAAAAGGTACTATCAGCACTCCGACCTTACCTGCCTTTTCTACTACCGCAGCTGGCCCTTCCCTTTCGTCTATGTCAATAAGTGATACTCCGCCGCCAGTATCATCCTCAGGAACATCCGGATTTTTCTCAACTCCCATTTTTGGGAAAGATGCTACATCTCCTGCTGCTGCTCCGAACACATCCATATTCGGTGGGGCTACTGCAATTACAGAATCATCATCTGGAAGTGGAAGTGGAAATATTTTCAATAAGACGCCAGCACCGACTACGGGGACAAATGTATTTGGCAGTACACCAAGTGCTTCGTCGCCCACGTCCATCTTCAATAAACCAGCATCTCCTTCTTCGCAGTCTACCGGAATTGTATTCGGAGGTGCTGCTGTGTCGACCCCTGCTACAGCCGCTGGGACAAGTATCTTTGGCGGTACAGCTAGTACAACCCCAGCATCGTCAGCCGGGACAAATATTTTTGGAGGCTCAGTAACTTCGACCCCTGCATCCACAGTAGCGAATATATTTGGAGGTGGGGCTGCTTCATCTACAAGCACAAATGTATTTGGTGAAGCACCAGCAACAACGTCTACAGGAAATATATTCGGCGGTGCAATGGTTCCAACTTCGACTCCATCCGCAGGAACAAACGTATTCGGTGGTTTACCGGCTCTGGCTGCAACATCATCTGCAGGGACTAATGTATTTGGCAATGCACCTGCTCTTGCTGTATCACAGCCCTCAGGAATATTCGGCGGTGCAGCATCGACCCCGGCTTCATCTTCTGGAACAAGCGTATTTGGAGGTGCTGCAACCTCTTCTTTATCATCCCCAGGCACAAATTTATTCGGAGGAGTTCTGTCCTCGCCACCTGCATCTTCCACTGCAACAAATGTATTTGGTGGTGCAGCAGCTCCCTCCTCGCCAAGTTCCATCTTCAGCAAAGCTGCCGCACCTGCTGCATCGGCATCCTTTGGTGCTGCTGCACAACCAGCCTCGAATACTTC
The DNA here is from genome assembly GCA_030142225.1 of Pachycephus smyrnensis. NCBI lineage: Eukaryota > Metazoa > Arthropoda > Insecta > Hymenoptera > Cephidae > Pachycephus > Pachycephus smyrnensis. The sequence continues at coordinate 77,797 of JARQST010000567.1, read as the reverse complement.
AATCTTCAGTCAAGTTTCCCCAGCTTCCTCCACCACCTCAATGTTCGGTGGTGCGTCCAGCAATGCGACATCCGGCATAACTTTTGGAGAAAAATTACCCACAAACATGCCCACGTTTGGAGGTTTCGATGCGAATCAGCCGAAACCTGCTGGTTCAATATTCGGAGGTGCTGGAGCATCATCACCAGGAATGCCAGTAGGTTCTTCAATGGGCGCCCAAGCACCCGCGGCGGCATTTGGTCAAGCACCAGCCTTTGGATCTAAACCAGTTTTTGGAATGTCTTCTCCTGTAGGAGGAAGTGCCTTTGGTACAACAACATTTGGAACTGCTGCATCTACAGGTTTGAAACATATTTTAACTATACACTTGCTACTTAAAGAGATTAATTATTTCAATCTACCAATCTATTTAATTCAGGGTTCGGTAACACATTGGGAACCAATCCTATGCCAGCACCATTTGGAAGTTCTACGGATAACAATACCTTTGGATCACTCGGTGCGATGACCAGCAAGACGACTCCCCTGACCTTTGATAGTCTAGCACGAAAAGCACCTGAAGAGAAACAGCAGAATTTATCATTTCAAGGGTGAGTAACAAAATTACAACTTTATATTATCCAAATTCGAACCTAAAATACTGTATCTAAAACTTACTGTGTGTAATCTTTGCAGAGGAAGTTCCTTCCAAAGTTGGCGATAATCATTGGAGCTCAAAATTGTCATTTCAGTCGAAACTGTTGCATCATTTAATGATAATCAAAGAAACGTTTTATCAGTCAAAGCTTCCAAGTTTTTCTATCGTTTTTAATATGTTGAATAAAATCCATTAATGTGGTATGAATTTTATTCTAAGTAATTTATAATCAAATCCCTAAATAATATCTCAAATTCTGTCAGAATAAGTAAAAGCTTTATTCAACGATATCCTACAAAATCATATACACAATACACGTCATCTTTTAAATACCCCTTTTGATCGCTTTGGGAGCGATGGATACTTTCGTTGGTTTACACAAGTCAATTACACATGGATCATCCAAAGGAGCGTGGTTACAAGCCGACGAAGATGGTACCAGCAGCGCCAATGAAATTTCAACATTACACGCCTCCATCCATACCTGATGAGACAACAGTACAGTCGTCCTTAACCTATAATCATTCTCTTCTGATCCTTGTAATTTCAAGTCAGATTTGCGAGGCAATAGCAGCTGCACTTGCTGATCAGGATGTCTAAGTTTAACGCGTAGTGTACTAGGATCGCGTAGATTCAAAATCTTAGCCGTCAGAGGAATACCCAGGAGAAGACCACCAGTGAACTTGAGAGCAGCATCCGCATCGCCTCTCGGTTCTTCAATAAGAGCCCGACACAGTCTCGTAGATGCTGATGGTCGTGGAAGCTTCTCTTCGCCTTGCAACGACGGCGCCAGGAGTAACGGTAGCAGAAGACGTGTCAAGGACCCTGGCTTAGCTTCCGCCAGAGAAGGAAGCTGAAGAACCAATGCTCTGGAGAACGGTGGCAATTTACTGGAGTCCTGAGGCAGAGCATCAGCCTCCGACAGGAAGTGTCGTGCCAGAGGAAGGGCACTTCCTGTAGCACTTCTGGTGACCCTGATTAATTCCAAGGCCAAGGCCTTCAGCCATACGTCATTCGCCAGGATCATCTCGGTCTCCCCTAATCCGCTGAATAACCTCTGCAATCTGAATAAATTATATTTTTAACATCTATATGTGTAGCAATCATCAAGTCACGTAATGACTAGAAATTATGCTGAGTCGTACTCACTTTTGAGCATGTTCAAGGAGAGTGGAGACGTTATTGGCCGAATTCGAATCAGAATCAGGCGAAGCTGCGCTCGAGGAAGAGATTGACAATTCCTTAACGACAGATTTAAGGAGAAGAAGACACCGAATATATAAAGCAGTGAAACGAGCTGCTCCTTCCATTGTTGAATCCATCTCGGCCAGTCGATCCAGATCCATTGCCGCAGCTTCCAAAAGCTGTGTGTGCACCCTTCCACCGGGACTTGCACTCTCCACACCGCACACCATCCTCTCCAGGAATTCTCGACCACGTCTGTCTCTAGTTTTTTCATCCTCTATAGGTTTTTTGCCAAGATTTGGACCATGTGTCAAAGTAGGTTTCAATCGTGGTACCAAATGAGGCATGGTGTCTCTTAGGTAATGGTAATGCTTAGCCGCATGCTCTGTAAAGAGAGCATGCATACTGGGACAGTGTAACGCAGCATTGAATAACAATACCAAAACACTTGCATCTGTTACAATCAATTAAAGAAATCAAATAGTTTTGATAACGTTTCAGACTACTATTTTATCTGATAAGACAATAAAAGGATACATGAGGGTTCGTCGACGTCTGGTTCAGGCATATCGAAAAATGGATGTCGACCCAGTAGTTGTGGTACCAAAGGTAACGTTAGGTACGGATGAGAAGCTCCTAAAGCAGCTAAACAACTTCTAATACTTTCTTTATCTTGTGGATAACGTGTTAGATTGTCAAGAAGACGATTAACACACATGTGAAGACAATTGCGAGTGGCTAAACGACTCGCTGCTAATGTGGCGTGTAAACCTTCTCTAACTTCACCGGAGAAGTCTTCCAGTGCTCCTAAAATAGTCTCCAGCTGATCCTCCCGGAGTGTAACACTGGCTGATATCTTTCTTAGAGATTCAATTGCTCTTATTCTGACGTCTTGAATCTCGTCGTTAAACATATCCACCATGAAATCCAAGGATATGCGGGCTATAGTAGGCTGCTCCAATGAGAGAGTGCACAGTGCTTCCACTGCTGCCGTACGGACCTGGGGATAATTATGAATTAATAGAGTCGATGAGATTTGTGATAATTAAGTTTAAGATACCTCTAAAAATTCATCCTCCAGTCCATGAATAAATGCACCACAGGATGCGCTTCTTTCCTCAACTTCCGATCCTTCGTCTTCGACTCTTTTCTGCTTTTTATCCAGTGCCTGTTCTATGTATCGACGGGAAACTCCCTTCATCGTACCCAGCAAGGACATGGCGGCTGCCCTGACACGTGGTGATAAGTCTCCCATCAGAGCACATATACGGGAAAAGGCACAGTCGACCATTCGTTGATCTTCACCGTCGCCACCAGGAAGTATACTGTGGATTATGAATATGTTTAATTTTTTGGTTCTAGTCGTTACCCAACAGTTGGTAGAAATTAATCTTACGTGTCTGGATACTCCTTTCCAAGTAACCAAATTATTTTAAGGACGGCTGGGCGTACGATCTCGTAATCATCTCGTAGAGCTTCACAAGCCTCCGAGAAGAAACTTGCAGGAAGCCTGCAGCCTCGAAGAGAGTGAAGTTCTGCCATTGTTTCGAAGGCCTGTGCTCGCACTCTTGGATCCTGAGAACGAGAATAATTGCCTACAAGAGCAAGCATCTCCTCTGCTGCGTTCACTGATAAATAACGTCCTATTATCATGAGACATCGCGTCTGGACACCGTGCCAGGTATCTGGTAAATGTTCTCGTGCAGTTTGTAATACAATAGATCTGTAAAAATAAAGATAGCGTTTTGTATTCTACACTTTTGCTGTTTTATAAAACTATTTCGTTTAGACCGTACCTATTGTAATCTCCCAATTTCAAAAGCGTAGCAAGACCTTGACTTTTAACTCTGTGAGATTCCTCTGTCTTTAAAAGGTTGGCAGTTTCATTGACAATTTGTGCCTTTTCTGCACTGTCAGTAGTCACTTCTCCTAACTCTGCAAATATCCAAAGGATCTTTGCACGTACTGCAGCCTCTGATTCTACAGCGAATCTTTCGGCTAGTTTCTTCACTGCCAATGGAACGTCTTCAGATGGAATATATGAAACAGTGTCTGATATGCGAACCAGTAATTGCAGTGCATCGTTACCACCTTTACATTTTTCTAATAATTCTATATACGCCAATGAAGAACTGCCTTCTGTACCCACACCATTCTTACTACCTCCAGTGGAGGAAAGTCTTAACGTACGTAAACGTTTTGCTGGTGGTTCTCCAGTGATTACCTAAAAGTAATTTCATTCCATGTACATATTCATTTAGTAAAGTTCTCAATAAATCTATAAATATTAATAAGAAATAATGGAACGCATGATCTATGCTTGTAACAATAATAATTCACACACATATTACATATATCTAACAGAAAACCTAACCTATAAGAAGGATTTCATTTAATGTAAATAATTCAGCTTCAACTAAATATTAACGTACCTGACTTTGAGTAAATTCAGCTAAAACGCGTTTTTTCATTAAAGCAGCCATTTCTTTCAAAATGTTATTAATATGTCAAGCACATTATTCCACAATGTTTTGGAGTATGTAACACAATCATGCAGCCGCCATTCGGTTTGCGGTGTGACATATGCATATATATGTAATATAAATGATGATTATTAGAATCTATAAAAATAAGCATTACAATTAAACTTTACAAAGTTCGCTACATTTAAAATATTTTACAGCACTAGTAATTCCTTCACAAAAAACATCCTGCGGATATCTAATTTGGGACATTTTACAAATATTTGTTTATGCGGTTAATTGATATCAACAGGTATGATAAAAAAATAAGAGGGCATAAATAAGGACTTAAAATTAATCCAAATATCCTCATCCATGAATAGTCCTTACGTTAAACATCTATAATTAGACAAATCATTATCATATTTTCAATTATTAAAAGAAAACAATACCAATCTACATTCTCTGCCCTTGGTTAGCAATAACGTTATTACAATTATAGAATAGCGTATATGAAGTGTTTTTCAATTAAATTCCCGTATCATCAGACTGATAAAGTATCCTCCTGTTTTATTGCGGTTTTCTACTTTTGATATCATTATACCCAGTAATGCGCCGGCGCATTAAATCCGTCACTGTCATTATATAACACGAGAATCATTCGTCACTTCGGTAGTTGGCAGAAAATCTGTCATTAAGCCGGGTCGCAGTTGACAGATACTTATTTGAAAAAGAAAACATGGGACGACCACGAGTTTTGGTAACGAGTAGCGATACACCGCAGGCTGGTATAGATTTACTGAACACTAAGTAAGTATAGACAGTGAAACGAAATTAATAAAAATAAAACATAAAGCATTAATGCCGAGGTGAAATATTTGCAGGTGCGAAGTGACCATCATTCAGAAGATTACAAGCGACAACGATGATGTTCGCCAAGCCATTCCTGGATACGATGCAATTTTCCTTTCTGGTCATACTAATATCAATAGTGAATTCCTTAACATTGCTGGTAATATATATTATACATTTTTTGATATAACTATCAATCGTTTATCCTCAGCAGATGACTAGTACATTACTGTGATTGACAATGTTGCAATATTAATTGACCAAAATGATTTTCTAATTTGATTAATTCTAGAACATACAGAAATTAATTGTATTCTTGATTCTCTCTTATGTGCATCAATTTTGAGATATCTAATCAAATTCTAGTAGAGGCATATTAAGAGGTTCTTGGGCCTATTAGAACAACGTATTACATTATCTTTCAAGTATTTGATAAGTTCTTGAAGACTTTCATCAAGAATTATCTGCTGCAATGATTATATCTTTTATAGGACCAAACTTGAAGGTGGTATCTACTATGTCTGCCGGATACGATCATCTTGACGTACCGGAAATTAAAAGAAGAGGTATTAAAGTTGGTCACACACCAAATGTATTGAGCGCCGCAGTTGCTGAGATAGCTGTAATGTTAACGTTAAATGCTGCAAGAAGGGCGCACGAAGGACGACTTCTTTTGGAGCAGTAAGACATGGTTTTCTATTCAATATTGCAATGGCAGCACAAAACAGAAATTAATAAAGAGAGTCAAAGACTTACGTTACGTTGTATCCGATGGCCAATGAAAACAGTCAACAGTAATAGAGCATCCCTGAGCGTCCGGTAGCGAAGACGATACTGACAAGAATGAGCACGGCGTCGTGACGCTGTTCTTATGTACTACATTGAACCTACCCCCCCCCCCCCCGGCCAACAACCCTTGGGTTCAGGTCGAATAGTAATTCTGAATTTTACCTGAAGTATACTCTTGTAATTATTTTTAATGTTGTTCTAATTTTTTTCTCTGTCTTACCACAGAGGTGCTACTGAAAACAGACCACAATGGCTACTTGGTCATGATTTACGCGACTCTACTGTTGGTATTGTTGGCTTGGGTAAAATCGGCTTGAAGATTGCTGAACGATTAAAATGTTTCGAAGTGGGCCGTTTCGTTTACACTGGACATTCAAGAAAGAAGACTGGTGAGATTACGATTGAATAAACTGATTAGAGAATAGTTGTAAATAATTATTTTGTAATTAACGAACTCTGTGATATACAAATTGTTTATTCTTATCGATTTAGGATTTTGCGTATATTAATTCGGTGGGATTGTTTATCTTTTTATGCAAATTTTCTTTTTATTTTATTTTCATACAGGAGATGATATTGGCGCGGTATTCTTATCCCTGGATGATCTTCTGGAACAGAGTGACTTTGTCATTGTTGCCACGCCATTGACTAATGAGACGCGTGGACTCTTTGATGATGCCGCTTTTGCCAAAATGAAAAAGACTGCTGTATTTGTAAACGTTGGTCGAGGGGCAGTGGTGAAGACTGATGCTCTTATTAAGGCTCTTCGCAATAAAACTATTTTTGCTGCTGGACTCGACGTCACGGATCCTGAACCACTGCCACCTGATCATGAACTTCTTAAGCTGCCGAATGCTGGTTTGTATATTTGAAAAGTAAACTTAATAAATTAAGTAAGTATTTAGATAATGAAGTGCAATTTCTATTTTAGTTGTGATACCGCACTTGGGTAGTGCAACAGTGAAGACACGAAACGACATGGCAATTCTAGCTGCTCAAAATATATTGAATGGTCTAGAAGGAAAGCCACTTGTTCATGAATTGTAAATGGCACTCATACGATTTATAAAAGATCTATGAAGGAGTTCTCGAATAAAATGTAACATCTCGTATAAATTTATTACTATATTTTTTAAACGATATACACAGCAATAGCTTGATAAGTGTAGACAATAGTTTCGCATAAAATTTACATATTATAATCCATATAAATGATTGCAGTTAAAAAATTTGGTTGAGCTGTTTAGCAATGGTAGTGGGAGATAATTATATGTATGGATGAGAATTCTAGGGCTAGATAATATTATTTGAACTGCACAGCTCAGCTAAATTTCAACTGCGATGTGGTTGACTCCTTTCGCATATTTCATGATGAGACTGCTCATGTTGATTCGCACAATCTTCAGCTACAAATTTCATTGGTTCGTAGATCTTTATTGTGTTTTTGTTTATCACCCGTAATGGACAACAGGTAACCATCAGGCTTCGACTACCGCATTTTTCAAACTACTGAGAATTGGATCTATTTTGTTTTCCAATGAAAGAATGTGTCCAGTATTACAATTATGAGCCGCAATAAAACTGACCACCAACGGTAATTTGTTCATTTGGACTACCTACAATAAGCACACCGAATGGATAAACCTTTACTATGTAACAAACGTGTATATCAATATTAAATGTAACTTACTATTTACTTTATACAAAATTAATAAAATAAGCATAATTAAGTAATATAACTGTAATGGATTCAAACAAGATTTTACCTGATAACTGCTGTACATGCATATAAGAGCTTTATTCTTCCCAAGACCAAGTTTACTGCCTTGATCTGTAGCCATACCAAAGGTTGATAAAAAACTTGCACGAGTAGCTAACTCTGGTGCCTTTTCATTTATTACAGAAATAACAGGAACACCATCACGATCAGTGATTAGTATACTGTGTAAACCCTCGACACTATTTAAGAGTTTGCTCAAAAACTTCTTCAATTCCTAAAAATATTACGAATAAGTCTTTTATACCAGTAATACATATATCACCTGTTTCATTATAAAAAATCGCAAGAGACTAACTTGCAAACCTCTACTGTTAAATGTCAGTATCAAAAATTAATCATAAAAAAAACAAGAGTAAACTTAACCTCAATTCCAATTTAACCAACTTTCGTCTTATTAATGGCATGTATAACAAAGTTTAACAGTATTATAAACTTACCGATGACATTCTTTTAACTTACAATCAACCACAGTTTTGTAATAACTCAAATTATTTTGATAATGCACTTTTGAGCGAGCAAAATATTGTTTTTCTATCAACGACAAGATTGCATGTATACTTTGACACGTCCAGCAAACATTCCAAAAGGCATTGAACGTTGTAAAAAATGTAGTAAACTGTCTGGGACTTCAAAAAGAAGTATGGTTCTAATTTAATAGATATGTAACGAATTCTTTACAACAATTAAGTAAAGTACACCAGGAACGAATCCGTATTGTCGCACTCTCTCCTGTCAAAGCTTGCGCAGCACTGGTGCGACTCGAAATCAGTGAGGTCGCGACAGATTGACATTTCCATTTTTAAAGTGCACCGTATCCTCAACTATCGATAATAAACATTCACGTTAATAAAAAGCACATTGGCTAGCAAAACACCAAACTTTTAATTCAGACTGACGTGTTTTTTTCTCGTGCTTACAAATTGCAAAAAAGCAATAGATTTTAACACTAAACGTACCAAGCGGGATCAAATGACCCCTTTCCTTATGGTAAGAATAAGGTATGTGTAAAGTACCGGTAGGTTTAGTGTTAAAGCTGTTTAGACACCTCGTAAGAAGCTGTTCTCAAGTTTCGTGATTCCAATATAAATCGTGAAAGGTATAAGTAATGCATTTGTAATAAAATTAACATTTTATTTGAAAAATTGAGACATACACAGATGCGAAAACAATGGTAACACGTGATAGCACCGATAAATATTGGTTAAAATGATAATTTCGCATAACGCTCGTCATATTCGACATCGTATAATTTAAAATTTTTCGCTCTTCAATCTTTTCTTCATTAGTATTATTTACGAAAAATCCCTCGATATACGCGCGGATCGTAACCGCAAATAACTTTCCTTCTTTGATCGCAATCTCGTACAGAGACCCATACCTAACTCATTTCTTAAATAAGTACACATTCTGCCAATTACCTCAGAACGAAATGAATATTTTAAATACAACCCACGCAAATCTTCTTCCCGCCAAAAATATCGCCCAACCAGATACACAACAGTTATTGGCATATTTTTGATCGAATTGATATCTGTATAAATACGAGCGTTCAGTATTTTGTCGGTACTTAAAATATGACAGGTATAAACGGGAGTGAGAGAAATGGCAGATAGAATTTGAAGTTACAGTGAATCGCGTAGAATTATTCGTCAATTCGATTTACACGAAACATACGAATTGGCGCGACAGCGATTCGAAGTGGCGCCATTTTTAAAATCAATTACGACTTTCGCCGTGCAGAGCGCGACGAGCAACACGAATAATTTATCCTGCGATAATACAATACAACGCTAGAATATTTAAATACATAATTAATACGTCCAACATGTTATTTTCTTTTGTTCTTCCTCTTCTTCTTCTCGTAGATAGGATAAAGGAACTATGAAGAATTTAACAGTGTCAATCTATATCGAGTCAGGTTGATGACGCGTTACGACGGATCGTTAGCTCGAGATCCTTTTCTTTTTTTATATCGACGAATCAGCGATTTCGAATTATCGATCCTAAGTATAATGCCTTTGACAATAATAATTCGAGCGTAACGTCGTCATACTGGCCATGGATCGTGGACTCGTGCGTTGCGACAATCTTATACAAATGTGAATAAAATTCAAGTACAATAAATAATTATCAGAGTATTAACACGGGTAAGCTACTTTATCCTAATAGATATACAACGTAAAATACGTATTCGTAAGACGTGTACAGTCTATAAAAAAGCCGAAATTTTAATGTCGTTACACGATACATTTTGAACAAGCTCCACGATCCCGCCATTATTCCAATCAACCAATCGCAAATACGTATATCTCGAGAGTAGATAAACATCGCAAAAAGTGAACCAATAGATAAACTCTATTCGTAGCAATATATATATACCTATAACTGAATCGAGTATATACCTACACTGTATATACTTTATTCGGGCTATATCCAATATTATATATATATATTATATATATATTTATCATATAAGAATAACCGTTACTCTCGTTAGATCGTCGTCAAACCGTCGTTTCTCTCTCTCTCTCTCTCTCTCTTTTTTTCTTCTTTAATCGTCATGACGATTTTCTGCCAAAATATCGGCGAGCCCCTCGTGCATTTTCTTTTTGCACTGTCTTGCAATTGTTGGCACTAATAATATCCCGTGTCTATATATCGTGTTATCTCTCGTATCTTTTCAGCGATACTGTGTATAATTTATATTTTATTCTATAATTGGGAGAGGAGAGGGGGGAGCGTGGAAAAAAACAGACGCTAGACGAAAGGGCTTAACGGTTGAGGGTTGTCGTTTTAACAATTCATTACTTATTTCTTTGTAAAGACTAGTGGGTTGGTCCTACGCGTTTATTATTTGATGCTGTATTAGCAATTTTTTTTGGTAAATGCTAATAATCAAGATACGAGGACTACCCAGAGAACGGGAATGGAATGGCGTCAAAGAGAAAAATATTTCCACTGATAAATAATTCATGGAATTTTTTTCTTCTTTCTTGCTTTTTTTTTCTTTGATCTTTACTCTCTTTATACTTGTTTTTTTGGCATGTCTCGATCGATACCATTTGGTGGAAATTAGCGTTTCTCACGTCTTTTGGCACAGTGTCCCCGATAGCGGAATTTGAGTTTTCTTTCCTTTACCGTTTTAACGGACGATTCCTCGAGAGTCACGAAGTGGAGGACGCGAAGAGCGACGTATCAAATTGAAATTTGAAAAAAAAAATTACGAATCACGTGATGACGTTCATAACGGTTTTTCTAATCCAATATGGCGTCACCAAGCGCACAGTCTTCGAACGATAAACGAGAAGGAAGTACAAGAGGATTTGATTCATGAGCAAAGACTTTCATCGTAAGAAATTCGATCGAATTTATCTTTTGTTCCGTGTCGCATTAATTCTTATTAATAAAGGAAACACGTACCGCGTACTGGAAGTTAATTTTAAATTTAAACAGCATAAAAATAGCGCATCACCTTACACGTACTCCGATACAAACGATTCAAAATTGCTCTTTGAAATTGGTACCTTCACCTAAGTTCGTACGAACCTGATTGACAAATCAGAAAGGTATTAAAATATTAAGTACTAATTGTAGATTAAACTCCAGTCTAAAAAATACAGTCAACGTTTGACCTTGGCGAACAAGAAAAATGACGGAACAAAAGCAAAGACGATCTACTCCCAGAAGACATAGTAAATAGGTATCATATAATCGCTCTAACAGTTTTACTCCTGTTCTATGCTAATATCGACCGTCCTGACCCTCGAGGAGTCCGTAGGTAAGAGCTGAAGTCGTTCCGGCTCGGCGTCCAGCATTATGATACACATGAAACTCTTCCCCGACGCTTGATCCCTGGGGTAGATGGTGACAGGTGCGAACTTGTCCACGGAGCCGTCGACGTATGAGCAAAGTTTCTTGTAGACCTGAGGGAAGTGCCTCCGAAGCGAGACACCACGTAGTCGTAGCTGTCGCTGTATATTGGTGAAGCTGATCTCCCGGGCGCGCTGAGGTGTGTTCTGTCCGTTGCTACCAGGAAAGGAGGTGAGAACCAGAGTTTCCGGTGAGTCCATCTCACGTGTGATATTGCAGGGTGAAGTGGCAGTCTGTCTAGATGGGACATTGGCATTGACAGTGGATCCAGTCTGCCTGGAGATGGCGTCCAAACGAATCTTGGCGCATCTGGAGACCAGCTGACGTTCCCATTTGACAGCACCGCTGGTGGGTACCTCGCTGACGACGCAGACGGCTACGTAGAGGACGAGTCGGGTGTCGGGATTGTACGACTTGCAGAGTTTCATAACCTCGGCGAAGAGTTCGGCGCCCATCTCGCTCGGTAGCAAATCCGACCATCTGACGTAGGTCGGCTCGCCCAGGTCGACGAAACCATTCTCGATGAACTTCTCCGCGGCTTCCGGACTGGAGAAGAAGCACTTGACAGCTCCACGTCCGTGGGAGGCGTAACCGCGTCGCGCCAGAGCGGATATATGTCGCAGGGTGCTCTGATCCTCCTTGGCCGACGAGAGGACTTCTCTGCAGAGTGTACCCGCCCTGGAGTAGAGGCAGGTCCTTCTGTGTCTCTGCCAATGCGCCCTTCGACATTCCCTGGAGCAATAAAGACAGGTACAGTTGTGACAGCTCTTGTAGATCTTCTTGGCCTCGACAGCAGTAGCTGAATTGGTGCACTTGTTGTTCCTGCAGCGTATGATCTTCTCCACGGTGCCGTTTTCCTGGCTGTCGAAGGAGACTCTTCTGTGACGAAGATGGGAAGCCTTGGTGGCACCTCGTATCGGTATGGTGTCGCTGCCCTCGCTCTTCCGGCGCACCAGCAGTTCACCCACGTAGTAGGATGCCCTGTCCTCGTGGTTGTTCCCTTCGTGCTTAACGGACTCTGCGACAGACATCAGCCGGGTTCCCTCAGACTTGATGCAAGTCCCAACTCCACTGGGTGTGTATTCGTGTGCTTCGGGACGCGGTAAGAGGGACTCGTGAATAATATAATAATAATTCATAATCGTACAGGAAAGAAATGAATTTAATAATAAAAGGTTCAGCCGCGGTTTCAGGATGACACGTGAGTGAGTACAGGACTGATAATGATGGTCATGCTGGTGATGGTGGTGGTGGTGGTGGTGGTGGTGATGGCGGTGGAGGTGGAAGTGGAGGTGGTACTGGGTGATGGTGGACTCGTGACTCGAGTGACTCGCCTGGGAACAACTGATCTCTTACGGACTCGAGGCAGACGAACGAGTTAGGATCGTCAGAACGGAAACTTACATAGTCCTCCTACCTTGGAGGTCTTGGCGTAGGTCGCTACAGCTCTTCCCGGCATTGGCACTCGCGCTGACGTTGGATCGATGACGAATGGAGGATCCGGATCCGGGTCCGGGTCCAGGGCTGGGAGTTCGCGAGGCGGAGGGCAATCCGAGGAGGGAGTCTAGGACATCCTCCAGGGTGGTCGAACCAGGGCTAGGTTTATTCCGCAGAAGAGCTGCCGCCGCCATTGCCTCCTCCGTATCGCTATGGCCCGACCCTAACAATTGCCAGAGGCAAAGTTTTGCTGTCATGCCAGAAGTCAAGAGCGCTCTGGTACCCCTTCCCGGACCTTCTCACTTTTTTTTCTTATTTTTTCCACTCTCCTATTTTGCTTTTCATTCTTCTTCTCTCTCCTTTTTTCTTTTCTTTATTCCTCCTATCGAAACGCGTTAACTCGTCCCATTGTATTTTTTTTTATATTTTCACGTTTACTACAGACCTCCTTCCTTTGTTCTACCATCAACTGCGAAATCCGTCGAGTTTCACGTTTTTATTGCGCACTCTACAAGTATATGAAATAAATGGCTATAGGGTTACAAAAAAAAAAGAAAAAAAAAGGAACATACTACGGTTGCGAACTTACCGATTTTTGTAGCTGGCCAAACAAAAAATGAGCAAGAGAGAGAGAGAGAGAATAAGAATAGAGATACAAAAGATAATCTATATAGAGGCGTGCGGATGAACGTAATGACAACTACGAGAAAGTACAAACAATAATTTATTACTTTTTTTGTTGTTCTTGTCGGTGTTGTTGCTGTTCTTGTTGGTTTCTTTTTTTAAAAGGTACATCTACAGAAAATGATAAATGATATCCGATAATAAGTACGGAATACTTAAAAAGCGCGCGCTTTTCGCAAACTTGGTGTCACGTACTTCCGTTCGTGTTCTGCCGCCATTATCAATTTTTCGTATTGTTCGTAATTTCATTTTTTCTTTTTCCTTCCACACAATTTCAACACGCTCGACAGGTATCAACAACATCCTGCATCAGCACCAGGTCAGCGAAGATCGCGATTCGAAATTAAAAATAATATCATTCAACGCATCTTGCAACACAATAGTAATGGACATTACGTTATATATTATATATATTCGTATATAATACGTAAACATAAAGTGGGAGAATTTTACAGTAAATATACATAAACGCTAAGAACTACGAAAAGGCTAAATAAGTTTTACAGCTTAGAAGAGGATATACTCGTGTACACAAACTTGAGTCACGACAGCTCGTGAGTACAAAGCAGTAAGAAAAAAAAGTGTATATATATAAGTAAACAAAGAAAGAATCGCAATACAAGAAGAATAACAAGATAAGGAAGTTCAAGGCATGGCGCAGGCATTAAGAACGTGGGGAAATAAAAGTGACAACAGATTCGGGACAGGGTGGACGTCGTGTAATAAAGTGTGTAAAAATCATCGTAGTCGCATGAAAAATAATTAAGAAGACCAAGTGTCACGATGAATTAAAGATAAGGGTCGCGACGGCGACTGATTAGAAAAAGACGCGATTCATGGAATGACAATGTCGATGACGATGGTATTTAAGAAGAAGAAAGAAGAAAACAGAACAAACAAAGATAATAAGAAATTCGGTCAGTCGTCAAAAGTATCTATCAAAAGAGATCCAATAAAGAACAAAGTCCAAATTTGTCTAATAATAAATATAACAAACGTCAACTCGACGTTTGTCCAAGATAGAAAGTGGCGGACATGCAAAACAAAAATACATTTGTACGTTAAAATTTGAAAATTTAATTCAATTCAAGTCCGTCCTGTTGGTACGAGTAACGTTGAGAAAAAGAAAAAAAAAACAGTCGAATGCTAAAAGTGTAGTTTTAATAATTGGCGACGCCGCGCGATGGGCGTCGCGACTAATCGTATCCCGTAACGCGATTACGGCGTGAATAGCATAAAGATTAAAAGAATGATCAGGCGGCAGAGTGCGTTGCATGACGAAATGTAATCTTTAAAAGGAGCGAGTAAAGAGAAGAGCACGACTGTGGTCGGGTCATTGACATCGTCAGGGTGTCATTGTATTTAATGACATCGACGGGACTAAAGACGTACTAGATAAGTCCAAACGGAAGGTGCCTCCTTGAGTTTAAACGGAGGAAAGAGGGGAGTGAAGAGGAACGAGGAGAAGATTTGAAGGAGGATAGAAGAGACTTGAAAGATCATTACATTATGTATAAAGGTGGCCACTGTCGTATGTTAAAAATTATCGCGATCAGTATCATCGAATGGATGCACGTCATAATTAAATGTTTAATTTACAAAATAGAAAAGATTCACTCGGTACAAGGTTCGTACGAGCCACGTGCGCTCTCGCGCTTCACTTCGTCGAGCCGATGTTTGGGAGCGCGCAATTCAAATATATTTACAAATTACCATTGTAATCCTAAACACTAGTTGAAGTCATTGTTGATGACTTCGAGCACCTATTTACAGCGGATTCGTATTGATTTGCGATATCTTATATTGAAGGATCGAGGAGAATTCCTTCTTTTTTTTTTCTTATCGGTCAAGGGGAAGAGGTTGATACTTCCTGGTGAGAATCGATGGAGTACAGAGTTCGGGGTGTCGCGAGAGACAAAGAGAAAGACTGTACCGTGGTGGAGTGTAAGTACGGAAGAGTGTCAAGTAGAAAAATTTTAACAAGATGCACTCGGCTTTGATACTGAAATTTGGACGGTTGCCCAATTTTAATATGGTACAAGAGAAAATTCATTCGCGATATCCGGTGGGAGTACCTAGAGAAATTATTCCCAGGAGAGGACGGACCTACGTCGAAGCTCAACGTTTCTCCTGGGTCTGGTCGTGCCGTCGAGTTTTTGACAAGTCGCGTGACAACGTTACAGTAACACTTTCGTTTGATATCCAATTATCGTTTTCCCGTAACCTTCGACTTTTCTCTCTTTGGACGAAAAAAATAATTTTTTAAACCGAGAAACCGGATGACGGTTGTCAGAGCGTCTTCGTCGTGATGGCAGGTCGTGAATATGATCTTGGACAGAGGTAGAGGAAAATACTCATACACTTTCAATGGTCTCTTCAAAAGATTCAAGAGAATAGTCCGGATGGGGATATATATATAGATATATAAATGCAGCGCTTCGATATCTCTCCAGGATCGCGAGGACGTCCTCTCTCATAGCGACAGTCTCACTCTAGTCGTCACTTAGGCGAGCAACAACTCACCGCGATGATGTCGTTGCTGAAGTTGTTGGCTATGATGATAATTCGTAGAGGACGATGGGGATGTGCAGAGACTACTCCCTTGCTGGATACCGTCCCTCGTTGGCGTAAGGTCCAGGTAGAGGCCGGAAGTCGCCGAATCCACGCAGCTACACGATTCCGTAACAGTGGCATTACATACGGCACAGCATTCCGTTTCCGTAGCTAGACTCATGGGGGTTTCCGGGGAATCCACGGGTCTCGAGCCGACGAAGGAGCTTTCCATCCAGCAGAGTTTGACACTCCCTTTTAGTCATTGGAACAATTATTAGTATTATACGGGTTAAGTGAATTTATAACCTGTCAGTTCATTTTTTTTCTCATTCGCCCCCCGTCTTCCATCATAGTCACTGGGTACTAATATTTTAAGGGGGTTACGTAACCCCTGCAGTACGTAAAGCGCGTTGGGGAATGGCGTCACGCGACGCCGTACTAGGTATTATTTATGTTTCCTGCTAAGTACAACACTCTTTGGTATTCCTGGTATCGCAAGGGATTACGTGGGGGGGCAGCTTTTATTTCCGTTAGCGACACCGAGTCGAAATAGAAATGCCACGGCATACATTCGACGGTCCAAACAAATCCGAGGACTGCCGAAGACAAAGAAGAGCCGAATGCGAGTCACCTCGTACACGGCTCTAACGTGGGACCGGACCTTTCCCCGTTTGTTACGCTCCGAGAATAGTATGTGCGGCCAAGGTTGAGAAGCTCGGAATCCTGAGGCTGCTGATACTTTTTACTACCAACCGGGATACTGACATGGACTCCCTCGAGAGATATCCGTAGCTATCGGTAGGACACCGAGGGAATCGATCGATTACACAGGGTTACGTTCTAAGACTGATAATATATAAATTCATTACACAAAGGAATACACTCAGAGTGTATCAGAATAATAAATATATAACTGATAGGGTACGTTACATAAAAATGATTTGAAATACAAGATAGAGCAAGTCCTTATGTTTCTCATGTCCCCAGTGTTATAGCATTAGGCAATTACAATGAGACGTATTACAATCCCCATGCCCTTGTACAGAGGACTGGTCGGTGAGTTGGTGAGCGAAGTAGAGTGAGAGTAAAAGGAGTGAGAGTGAGCGTGTGAGTCTGAAAGGAAGAGTAAGAGTGACAAGGGTGCTCGAAAGCGTCCACGTGTTTTTGTACTACCTTAAACAGTCCCTGGCAATGGTCGAGACGTGGAGGGTTTTCACAGAGTCGCGACCGACGAGTGAAAGAGGCACAAGGAGTCGACGACATAGAGTATGCAGATATAAGAGATACGAGTGAGAGAAAGGTTATGGAAAAATAAGTAAAAGCGTATAATGAAGAGAAAGAAAAAGAAAAGTGTGTCGGTAGGACAAAATTAAAGTGGATAACTCAAAATTACCTGGTTTGCGGAGTATAATAGTGATGGTGGTGGTTGTGGTTGTTGTGGTAGGATGTTTTGCAGGGTTGTTTAGTGCTCACCTCTGGGGCTGGTTGATCTTGCGCCGCCCCTATCGTCCCAGTCTTCAGGTCGAGGTCGAGGCGAAAGCCTCCCACCTCCACCGACCTCTTGGCCACTCTGTACGTAGTGCACAATGGCCGAGGTCACTTCCTTTATCGAGTTCCTCACCTCCAGCTGCTGATTCGTTGTGTGCTGCTGGTGCTGTTGCTGCTGCTGCTGTCATTGAAAGTATCAAATGTCTTATTAATGCACTGTGCTTTACTGAAAGGATCCAAGGTGAGACGACTGGGGGTTGAATGAGAGTGAAGTCAGTGCAATCGGACATCTTGAGAAACTTCGTCAGCGTCTACGCTATTAATAGTCTGTCGGTATTTACGTCGCGTCTGCGAAAATTAAAAATAAATACGCCCAACTAGAAAAGCACGTGGACGACCAAGGTTCGTGACATTTAAATCGCATGATCGGGCCAATGCTCGTGAAGCTACTTCGTACAAGGTCTTATACCTTGCAGCACACGTCCTGCATACCTTGTTCGCTGATTGCAGCTGGGGAAGTATACCCTGAGCAAGACGTTCCGCAGGAGTTCTTGGATTGGCCAAGCGTTCTTGAGAACGCCATCCAAGGTACGGCTGTCGATGGTTGAAGGACGACCTGGCGGAACTCGCCGGCGAACTTCCTGCACTGTTCAGCAGACTGGTACTCCATCTTGAGAATACAGGAGGCGTGGGACTTGGACTGAGTAGAGCACCTAGAATTTATATATAAAATAATCAATGAGTTTACTTAGCGAAATCGTAAAGACGTATTCGTGTACGTGGTTACTCCTAAGTTAGGAGATTAGTTCAATTTAGCTTGGCTCCAATCAACCCCCCTGAAGGCATGAGAGCGACGTAGACGAGTTAATCGAGTTAACCTTCTCCGTTAAATTTATTACTCCCATATCCTATTGGCCGTTAGATCAGGACGCAGTATCCGTTCCGTTAGCTCTTCGTACGTAAACGAAATTTAAGCAAATAATTCTAACCCAATTTACTCTACGACTAGTTCCTGACCCAAGCAATTGGCTTTGCTATGAATTCTCACGACTGCTGTACCTAAATTCCTACCGGTAGTGGGTTGTCTATTGGAAGACGACGAGAGGGACGAGAGGGAAGTGGTCTTTGATCCAAGAGCACGCCATCCACCGTGCTGCGAAGCGTCCGAGTGTCTCTTAAGACGAAATCCGTCCCTGGCAGCTGGTGAATTTTTGTACCAATCCGGAACGTTAAGTCGCTGTAGGGACCTCTGTACTCTTAGCTCGTGTTCGCTTGGCACTCGTTCTCCAACCTTTTGCAACTCGTTCTCCGGTGGCTGTAAAAGATAAGAATATCAAATTTATACGACAGTCGAGAGCACCGCTTATACTTTATAATCCCACCAGGCTAATGGATGGGAGTCGATAGGTTAGAACGGGCGCCGAATTTAGCGAGTTGTTTACACGACGCATAGCGATGGCGTCTAGTGTTTTTGGACACGAGGCTGTTTTTCGTGCCAGCTGGAAAAACATTCCTAGTTACTTTAGGGTGGTTTACATTACCGCGATGCTCTAACGAAACTTTTCTTACTTCTCCTCCGAGGGACGGAGAGACAAGCTTTGTTACTGACAGCCAAAACAAGAGATTTCAATAAAGTCTACGGAGACAAGTAATATAGGTTATTGCAAAACCTTCCTGAAGATAATAAGGGGACGACTCTTCCACTCCATCCTGGCCAACGTCATCCAAATCTATCACCGTTCACTTGTTACCATCTCATTGAAAATATCACGAAATTTCGAAGGAAACTTCAAATCAAATGACTCCGGTTGATCGTCAATTGCCAAAGTGGTTCAAGCTACGGGCTCGTTTCTATAGGAACGACCTGTTTTGACCTGCTGGAAGAACCTTAGTCAGCATACCGTCAATATTTGCGATTCCAACGATAATACTCGACCGGTCCTTTCGCGTCTTTATGTTTCTAAGCCATAAATACCATTTATCCAAGCTATTGTTAACCCACCCAACCTATAATCGCTATTCCATAGCTTAGAAAGGACTTAGAAATGGACTATGCCGTCGATTCGCCTGTCTACAATGGACGAACACCTTGTTTGTACGTAGCTACAATGATTATACAGCCAGGCAAATAGTACGTAAGCGTTTGTTAGAGATAAATTACTTTATCAATGTTTCATTTACATTCGATAGGACTGGCGTCGGTTATTTTACTTTTTAAAATTGTATCAGTCGAAAACAAACATGGCGTCCCTACGATAAAGACGGAATTACGCTTATCAAAAAAAAATATATATAAACATATCTGTAACACTCGTAATTTTAGTACTTCCCATAATTTCTCACGGTATTAACGACAGCTCATGCATAATACAGCGCCTTTCATATTTTCATAGATAAATATCCACGCAGTCCGCGCGTGAATAATGGAAAATAGCATCTTTCACGTGCATAACCGTAAAAGCTATACTCAAAGCTAAGTACCGATCCACAAAGACTATTCAAGTAATACAAAAGTCTCGTGTACGTATAATAGTCGTATTAAAATTACTAAACGATGAACAGGTCGTTACAAAAGTACCCTAGTGCCAGTGTCGTTGCTCCTCATTGATTATGTACACGTAAAGCGGATGTGGCTGTAAGATTTCGACGAGACACAAGGCGGCTTTCCATATGGCGTCGATTTGCGGACGCGAAACGTCGCGCTGACTGAGAGAGCGAGTGGTAATACGAAAGGCAAAAGAAAGAGATAGAGAAAGAGAGAGAGAGGGAAAGAAGGAGAGTCCTAACGGGACGTCGGACAAAAACAAAGGGAGCCAGGAACGCGTGGTTGGCCTACGCATTAAGCTCCGCTCGTTAGAGAAGCAAAGGAGTGGTATGAGAAAGACTTTATACGTGATGCACAAGAGTCGACGCCATAAGGGACGGTACACACGCAACCACGAGTATAAGAATATAGCGTGAGTGAAAGAGAGAAAAAATTGAGAAAATAACCGTGGGCGTGTATATGCGTTATGCGTTAGAGGTTATACATACTTTATAGGTTATAGTCAAGAGAAGATATATATCATATACGACTGGCGCAGGATCATTGCATAACGATGCGTTCTCTAGTGTATGATGTCACGAGCATTCGTCGCAGCTAATTTTAATTACGCCATGAGACACAAGCTGTATCCCTCTCTCTCTCTCTCTCTCTCTCTCTCTCTCTCTCTCTCTCTCGCGCACGCAACAAAGAGAGAGAGACAGGATACTGGAACAATTGACGTAAATTGGGAAGCAGCGTCAAGACGATGCACATCCGCCATCATTGTCCGAGGGCAAGGACCGAGTTTCGTGTCACTCGAAACCCGACAAGGGATTAATTGATTTTCTAAGTCTTGAAAAGAAGTCGATTAATTAATTCGTTATTAAAAGCTTAATAGCCCTTGTCGATTTCTCGATCGCGCACTCGCGACAGTTGGTAAACTCGTAAGCGATTGACTCGAATCAGATAATTATCTTCGTTTTCATTTTATTCTCTCGCGAGCTTGCTCCGGATGCCTTTCGACTTTCACGATTCGATTCGACGAGATCGTAACGATTTGATTAATCGATAGCGTACAGCGATACGTATATTATTCATTCGAGGAATCGACGTTCTCGATATGCCCCATATTACCGATCGTTCGCTCAGATTATATTTCCCGACGGAGTGTTACCGATCTTCGACTTTTTAAGGCTTGGCCATAGGCAACCGATTCTCGGCTACGTGCACGCTCTGTAAATCTACGAGCGATCGTTAAGTTCATTTTAACGGTTATGCATTTTCTTTAGCGACTTTCTAAGCCCGTATGCCCGCCTATACATTTTATATTACATATTGAAAGACTATAGGAGTCGCGCCTACACGGTCGCAGATTCTCTCGTGCGACCTTCGGGCGCTGATCTCCTCTCTCTATTTTCTGTCTCTCCTGTCTCTCGCACCTATAATCCTCTCTCTATCTATCTTTCTCTTCAACTCGCCGATGCAATCGTACCGCCGAGAGCAGCAAAATACGTACCCGCTCGACCTATGCCGTTGAGTATCCGCTTTGACGGTTCCAACCCACTTTACCCACTTTCCGAATAGTTACCAGTCATGTTACACGTTCGAGTACTATAGTATGTGTAATATAAACGCCAAGCATAATATATCCGGTTAGTTTACAGATAACAATAAACTACAGTTAGTTACAGTGCATGCTTCTTTTTTTTCCCATCGCGGTAAGAGTGAACAGAGGATGATTTTATACAGGCATTATGCTAAAGGTTTTTAAAAGGCTAGGATACCTCTGACACATAAATTCATTGAATAACTAAACATTATTCCCTCTTCTTGCCGTAGCTTCAATGAAGGTACAACCCTAACGAGCGACCAATCGCTTTTTCCTGGCTCGATCGATGACTCGGACATGGCTACTACCAACGGATCCCAGAATAAAGGTTAACTCGCGTATGGATCAGAGACTCCCCTCTTTTAACACTCTGCCACTTTCGCTATAGTTTACTGCTTTACTCTATGTGCGCTTATGGGTATGTATCTATCTGTTATATGATAGATAGATAGTACGTACAGTCCTTGCATCGATTTTAAGGCACGTGCACATAGCGCGACACAATTTCGGTCGCGCGATAAATAGGCTTCTCCACCTGACTGAGAATAGATTAGAAGATTCAGACCGGAAGTTGAGTACGATTGGCTGGTTAGTCAGCGAGTATATTGAAAATGCAATTCCGTCGACTGTAAATTCAATGATACGGTATTGAGAAATTTTTGGAAAATTCTTATCACTTAATTAAATTGCAATTCTGCTAATAACATTTTTTGTATCAATTTAAAGTTACTGGACTACAACTTTTGTGTTTCTCTCTCTTACGTAACTCGACGTCAAACCTCGACGATGATAAAATATTTTGCCTTTACATAATCCAGAGAAATTACGTCACGCCTGCATAGAATGCAGTATCGAACAATGTTATTTCTTGGGAAGAAAGAAAAATCTAAATTTGTTTCTTAACGAAAGATTGATCATTCCCCAGTCAGTTTCGTTTGTTTTCTTTATTTGTTGTTGACTTGTTGTTTTTATTATTCCAGACACTTATTGGTCCATTCAAAGGCGTACTGGAATATATATTCTCAGTACACGCAACAGACTCAAAGGATATTCTTTGGCATTTTTATGAACGTCGTATCCTTGGACAGACATTAATACTCGACTCGGCCAGAGTGTCTTAAACGCGAGAGCATCTTTCCTCGTGGCTTGTCTCACGTGGATCACGAAGTGGAATGCGAAGTGGGATAGAGTATAGAGCGTGACGTAGTCGTAGCGTAAAGCTACCCCAGAGGCCAACCGAGCCGACTCGACTCGAGTCGAGGTATAACGTCGATCAATACGGCATGTTGAGAGAGGAGAGCATTGTTAAAACGGTAGATACCAGGAGACAGGACAGGTCGAAAAGATACTAGATTTTCTCTTATCACTAGATGAGGAGGAGTCTTGAGGAAAACTTGAAGTCCTGATATGAAAACAAAAAGTAGTAAAATTATTAGGGAACGATACCAAGCTGGTAAAACCTGAATATTTTGAGTAATTCCAATCCACGTGAATTATCTATTCAATTTTTAGGAGAATTTACAGGTTTTTTTTGAAAGGAGAAAATTTAATTACGGCATTGTTTGAGGAGATAAAAAATCCTGACAAAATCTTATCGTCAATGTCCAAAATTCTGGATAAGAGATAATGCCTGTACCCGGTTAACGAGTCTCTTTCACGTTCTCCTTTTCTTCTTCCTTGTCTCTCTAGTTCTTTTTATCCTTCCCGTAGTTTTTCGCTATTTTACACAGAGACGGGTTACGTATTTCACTCTGGGGAGAAATTGGCCCGGTGCCAAAATCGAGAACGTTTCGTTCTAGAGAAATGCGGTAGACTAGGAGAATGAGAAAAGGGCAAAAAAAGTGAATACCTGCCGGACCTACCCCTAGTCGAGACCCACAAACCTAGAGAAGCAAAAGAAGAAAAAAAAGAAAATGCAGAACTGACTGTTTCTCTTGTTAATCATTTTTTCAAATTGCGCCATCATCCCTCACGTCGTTCAACACTTTTGAATTTATTCAATCACTACTATATTCAAATTCAAAATAATCTCGCTCTTTTTTCTCTTCTCAAGAAAATTCTAAGGTATTTCTCTCTCCCAAAAAGAATCAACCCCCAAGTCTGAAATACCACCGACCTACCCCTGCAGAAAGGGGCCTGACTACTTTCACCAAAGAATTATTTCAAGGGACAGAAAAAGCTTAACGAACCCATTATATATTCATAATGAGTGTCTCTTGGAATGAATGGGTGAGTCCTCATGAAACCTCTTCGACCAAAGTGTCCCGCGAAGTGCACTAGCTGTATCTGTTCTTTGTTGTCATTATTATGATTAAACAGATGAAGGTCGATATCTAGAAATCCTACGAGAAATACTGGCAACATCAAAGAACCCTGAAAAGTTTAATGCGAGGAAACATCACGAGACCGAAGCATGGTTTCGCTTTACAATTTATTGGGGCAAATGGAGTAAAAGAGAGAAGAAAAAAAAACTCAAACCAAGCAAGAATAAAACTGCAGACTACGTCGTAATGTCTGAGCAAAAGAATGTCGCATTATATTTAATTCCCACTGGCTGATTTTAGGAGGTAGAAATAAATTAGCAGATTAATCCATAGAGGGATGATGCTTGCAGGTAAAATCGAAGAGGGCTGAAACCAGTCTCGCATTTCCGGTCAATAGAAAGAGGTTTTACCGGAAGTGAAGAATTTCCAAGATAAGTCGCAGTCTCGAGATACGGAAAAGAGAAAGAAAATAGCAGCACCTTAGGAAATATTAACCGACTGCTGCTTTATTGATTGGCTTTTGGTCCTCGTAGAAGTAAATTCAAAGCATCGATCAGGCTGATTGAATCAATGAGATTGTCGATGATTGCGATGAAATGCACTGATCGTCCAATGTCGGTCACGGTAAGCTATGTATATCTGAAACGATACACCGTGCACGAGGTGGCTTGTTAAAGTTTCAGGGTGACTTCAGGTAACCTAACCGTGAGTGGTATCTCTTTGTGAATATTTAAACGTTATAGCCATTTCTTACCCTGCTACTAAACTAGGACCTAGTACACCATTTGCCAGTCGCATCCCTTCACCCGATAGCTAGGCTCTATGTGCTTCTTTTGTAATAGAGTCAATTTCCGTTCAATTTCCTAGGACACTTTCAGTACCCACTTCCATTTAGTAGTGTCTAGCTAAAGCGTCCTCCTCTATGTATCCAGCATCAATGCGTATGAAAGTAGAAATTTCGAATTCTCAATCATTACTATAGATATAAACGCCATATAAGGATAAAACTATCCTTAGTAGTTGATTTATGATCTTGGATGTTTCTTTTCTTGGTCTAGATAGGGAAAAGATTATTTTTTTTTAAATTATAAGAGAACCTAAGAAGCCATTCCTTCAGGGTGTCTTCTATTTGGTTTAAAGGATTTCTTGCAGACTTGATGGCTATCTTGTTAATGAATTAATTAACTGATGATATTGTGTGGACTCACCTTAACGAAGTGTAGATTCTCTTTGTCAAGGAGGAACTCCATGGATTTGTGGGGGCGTTGGTTGATGGTGGCGACGGAGGCGTCGACAGGCGTCCTACTACCTCCTGGCGACTGCGGTGCACGTAGTGCGTTCTCCTCGTTGGTCTCTCGGCCAGGTCGACTGTGATTCAGGTTGAGGAGACTTCGTGTCTTCTTGCCAGGTGGCCCTGTACCGGGTGAGGGCGTCGAGACGCCCTCGGAGCCGTCGGCGGCGTCGAGGTCGGTCTCGAGCAGGCCGACGGGGCGCTCCGAGCCAGCCTGCATCGTGCGGGCCTTCGCCATCTCGATGGCCGCCGGGTTCCCGAGGTCCGTAGCGGCGCGTCGGCGCGTCGCGACGCCCGACGTCGACCTCGCCCCCAGCGCCATGGCACGGGGCGGTTGAGGTGGCAAAGGTGGCTTGCTGAACACTGGCGGCCTCCCGTTTGTGCTGATGGAATCAAAACGACAAGAAATACATTATTTTTTTTGTCCAATTACCATCAAAACATATAAACAACAAATTTTTGTTTTTCATGACAAAATTGAAAAAAAAATTATATAACGAGTGTCAAAAACATTTATAATCTACTGTGACTCAAAGTTTTTTTACAGACATTAACGTCGTGCGAACAGATTTTGTGGATACAAGAAATTATCCTTTCGGAAATTCATTTAGTACATTTAACTACTTTCACGAGACAGCTACCCCCGCGCAAATTATTTATATAATCCGCGATAACGGAAGCTGGATCGGATTTCGAAACTCGCCACGCCTACAACGCTGGGAGCGCGCGCACTTTGAGTAAACAGCCATCAATTCATTGGAATTCCGAGCGCGAGCTTCCACGGGATATTTATTTATTTCCTCCGATAGTTAGGTTATTAACTGTTATTTCGTCGACAGCCTTGAAACGGAATCACGATAAGAACACGTGTCCCCTTAGACCACAAGTAACAATAGTGCGTTCTTGAATGAAACGCGCAAAGATAACAGAAGACGTCCATTACTTTATCAATTACAGAAAAAGACGATAACAGCCAGTTACATTCGGAAGATTAAAAAGATCCATTATCCCTTCGCGAAATAACGTGTAGCTAATGGTCATTTAAAATTAACAAGGAAACGGGCAATTCTTCCCTACTAAATGTATACGCGCGTGTATATCTGTATATCCATAATATTAATTCGCACGTAACTTCGCATGTGGTATGCACGGACAGACAGACGTAAATATATTTTCTCGACCGACCGCATAGAACGCGTGCAAAATTGCGAAGGAAACCGAGTCTCTTCCTACACGCTAATAAACAGTTAGCGCGCATACGTTTAACATGCATAAATGATTCAACGTTTAAATATACCATATTCCCTCACGATATGAGGTCGCAAAGCGCGATTTCAACAAGAAGAAGGAGGAATTGGAAAAGGGTTAACCTTAAAAGCAAGGAGGGATCGTCAGGACGGAAACGGGCGCGGTGCGCATGCGCAAACGAGAAAGGACGCCATTGAATTTCTGCTGGCATTTGAAAAAGCGAAAGGTATCCGAGACGTTCGAATATCCGTGGCGGATAAAAAGCTATTTCAGCAATGGAGGTCGTAAAAGTAGTGCAAACACAAGAGAGTCAGATCTTAAATTACATTTTGCAACCAACGGGCATATGATTCATCGTCTACGTGCGTTAAGAGGAGTCCGCTATTTTTTCGTTTTTTTTTAAGTGGCCAATTGACCGGGAGATAAATTCCATCCTGATCTTAATACTTCGTCTTGTTGCTCTAGGATTAAAGAAAACATTCTTGTACAATGTAAACGGGTGGAGTAATGCATCGCGAGGAGGATTAACCTAACCTAACTTTCCCACGGTCGTACCCAAGGCGAAGAGTGAAGGGTTGAGAAGATTATCAAGATAATGAGGAAGAAGGAGGATGATGATGATGATGATGACGATGAAGAGTCGAACGGTATGCACTACGTGTGGGAGTTCAGTACTGGTAACTGTTCATTGACTCAGTCCGCCATTACGAAACAGTCCGTATCACTGACCTCGTTGTTCTCCAGAAAAAGAAACGCATTCCGCGTCACGAAACGCAAGCCGAACCGCGATCGAAATCGTGCGGCCTGATGGAACTTGGTAAACAGAGTGGATCTTATGTTTTTATACGTCTGTTTAGTCTTTACTTTTTTTTCCCCTCTTGTTTTCCTTTTTTTTGCGCGCTCGCTCTCTTTCTTCTTCTTGGCTAGAATCCAAAAGTTTGGATTAGCCAATAGGCAAAGGGCACCGTCAAAACTGTCAGACCCACGTAGCAAGATAGATAGAGAAAAACGGACAGGGATCACTGCGTGACAAGTATCAGCAATATACGCAAGATCTAGATTAGAATTAATAAAGATATTATCAATTATTATATTAATAATCCTAGAACTTTAATTTTCTAAAAATGATGAATCTATATGAATAAATGATCCTTACCTAACGTTCGATCCACTTCTATCCAAGAGAGGCACCGGTTTCTGCTCCAGCTTGCTTTCCAAAGCGACGTCTTCATCTCTCAATTTGCTCTCCTCCTCCGGGGAATGAAGAGGAATAATAATATAATCTGGTTCCTTGTTCCTCGTTTTCGTAAGACTCTCAGGAGTACCACTGTTGCTCGTCACCTTGGCACGATTCACTTGGACTTCACTTTTCTTGTGTGACACCTCGGATCGCGGCACCTTAGATCTACCACTGAATCGTAATTTTGAAAAACGTTGAAGAAGAGCACCAAGTCCTTTTTTTCTCTCGGGCGTAGCCGATCCGCTCTTGGTACTGACACTGTCCGCCGACGATGCTGTCGAGGTAAATTTCGATGACGGCGCCATGACGACGTCCCGCTTCGACGACGTTGACATCTCTTCGCGTACTGCGGCGTACCCGTTGTTGTCGTCGTCGTTATCCATGCGATTCGTATCAACTACGGCTCGATTCCCACTCCTCGGACCCGGCTTGGACTCCAGTGGGGAGCCATGAACACTGCCGACATTATGTCGCTGCGTTACCACCACCTCCACCTTCTCTTCTTCCTCCACCATTCCTGACTCCTCCTGCCGTATCGCGGTGCCACTGGCTTCCTGAGGCATTGGATCCTCCACATCCTCCAGCTTGCCGTTTCTTACTTTCTTCAGGTTATCCGAAGACTCCCTTAACCCCTGGTGGAAGCTCGAGGTCTGGGACTCCTTGACGGAATTTCTAGCGTTACGAGACGTCAGGATGGACTTGGAGTCTTCCAACCAGTCCAGAAGTGCTAGCTGTTGCTGATTCTCTTCCGTATTCCAATAACGTTTGTCACTGCTAATTTCCTGGTTCGATACGTGAGCCGATGATCTATCGATTGAGGATGATGATCTAGAGACGGGATCGCGATTACGGGGACTCTTCTCCGGATAAAACTCACCGATGAAACTCTTCTTGTGATCTATGAGGATGTCCTCCTCGTTTGCCGGTTTATTGTACTTAATGCTGTCGAGTATACCATCTTCTGGCTGAGAAATTTCTATGGGTTTGTTCTCCAAATAGGGGGAGTCTACTTCATCGTCTACGGGGTGACTAGCACTTTCGCCATATATTGAAAATAAATCCGAGTTTTTTTTTATCTGACTAAGCAGACCGTCCTGTTCTATGTCCTGTCGAGGACTCGGGGACTGCTGCTTGTTACCAGAGAACTTCCTCGGGCTGGAATATGCGGATCCGACGTGATTTTGAATCTTGTGGTTCTCCTGAGGGTGCGACACCTTGTTCCCGGATGTTGAGATATTTTCCGTTGACTTGGAATAAGTTCGAACATCATTGGCCACTTCCCTTGTATTTTCCGTGGCGAGATTCGACGTTGAGTTACTGGAAAATCCTCGACTCATTTCCTCCACTAAATCCGTTACCTTGAGATACCTTGACGATGCTGGTTCCTCCAGTTCATCGCAAGCATCCATACGTTGAAAAGGCCTTGCGTTTTGTATGGCTTTGATGTAGTCAATCTGCTGCGCCAGTTCATAACTAGCATTGTTAAGGACTTTTCTTCTAGGAGTAGGCTTAGGCGAACCCTCCGCTTCGACTTCCTTACAGGAAGGCATCCTGCCGAAGTTCCTCTCATCAATTTCAAACTGCTGAGCCAACTCGTAGCTTGCGTTGTTCTTTATCTTACGGGTTCTCTGTTGCTGCGGCTTCTGCAAGGCTTCCGCAGTGGCCTCCTCCACTTCACGCTTGAATTGCTTTATAGCTTCGTCGACGACGGCGTCGATGTCTCCGTCCATAGCCATAGCGATCTCAAGAGCAGCGCTCTCCGTTCTGTCCTGCGTCTTCACCGTAGAGGTCACCTGGTGCTTCCTAGGAACTGGCGACGACTCTCTCTCTTCCTGAGGATTCTCATGTCTAACCATTGTCAGCTCCTGCTTGTCCTGCGTCCTCACAGAGGACTCGACAACACTGGTAGCAAGGACACTTCTGTCTTCCTGGGTCTTAATCTGACCCGTTGCGTCATCCTGGATCGTAGTACCAACGTCCGCCATTTCGTGATCGTTCAGACTCTCCTCCACGGGCGGATGTGCATTCTGGGTGCAAGTGCCGCAGAGGTAAAGGTCCACGGGTACGCTGGACACCCTGGTGTAGTTCTCGAACAACTGGGATGATCCTCTTGTACTTGGGACGCTGTCGGTGCTGGAGAAGTCGCGCTGCGCAAAACCGTACCCGAAGACGCTACTGGGCAGACTGGGTACGCTCTGAGATTTATCCGTGAATCTAAAATTAAAACGTGGTTTGCTCCACCCTTGTTGGCCGCCGGTGCGTGCCATGTTGCTCGCTATATTTAACCTGCTCTGTAGTAACGCCGCCGAACTAGAGGTCTGGCCTGATTTTAAATCGAACACGGCGTCTCTCTTGG
Source organism: Pachycephus smyrnensis (assembly GCA_030142225.1). Classification (NCBI taxonomy): domain Eukaryota; kingdom Metazoa; phylum Arthropoda; class Insecta; order Hymenoptera; family Cephidae; genus Pachycephus; species Pachycephus smyrnensis. The sequence continues at coordinate 47,528 of JARQST010000567.1, read as the reverse complement.
TTTCAATGCCGATCTCTCGTAGATCGATCGTGTTGCGACAGTCGAGGGACGTAGCGTAATTCGACGAGACGTCGCCGAAAATCAATCTATCCTCGAAACGTACGAATTCAGCAAGCTCTTCGTCCTCCTCGTCGTAATCGCGATCCTCCCCGTAATCCTCACGCTCATCCTGGTGCCAAAAGTCTCTGTCGTTCAAAAAAAAAAAACAGAGAAAATAATACCCTACTAATTTTTATAATCCATCTTCAAAATCTTCAAAGCTCAAAAACGAATTCCTCGGGTCTCAAAATTATTTTCTCACTCCACCCTGACCGTGTCTCTTCGAGCGTTAAATGTTACTCGAGTATCTTTTCTTCTTCAGGGTCAAGATTGTCGGGGCCAAAAAATGGCGGTCACGCGGCAATGGTATACGTTGCTCTTTGATCGACGCTGCCAACTCATACAGGCAGTGCTAAGGGTTTAAGGTCGGACCCAGAGATAATCCAAAAGACAGTAGTCTTACCTTCTTTGTGATTTGTCATAACTAGGTTAGGTATTTATCACTGCAGAGGACAAGCAACTACAGTACACAAAAGTACCGGTACCACTTACCTCCTGTGATCCGCGTTCCTCCTGGACAAATCCGTATTCCTGTCGGAGTACAGGGATGCGAAGCCGTTAGAAAATTTTTGTCTGACATCCTCTTCCTTCTGGCAAGTGTCGAGACTCTCGAAGCTCCTATACGGCCTGATCTTTCCAAATCCATCGTTCAATAATTCACCAGAAAGTCCATTGGGTACGATCCTGTCGTAGTCCTGCTCCAAGCTGTCAGGTGAGGTATTTTCAAAATGGGAATTCGAACGATTCGAATACTCCAGCGAGTCGAAGCTGTAACTGGATGGCGACAAGGTCGCGCAGGTTCTCTCGAGCGACTCGAATTGCAGAAGTGAACTTGATCTGGTGGAGCCGGACGACCTCGATGATCTTGGCGATGCCGTAAGGTTATCCTGGCAGGTGACTGCGTTGATCTGCTCGGCATTTTTACGTCGTCTCTTCTTCGGTACCACCGAGTTGCATTCGCTTCCGCTACCATCCGGCTTCTCCTCTTCGTGAAGACAAATAGAAGCAAGAATTCAGAACGTTAGACCAATGACAAAAGACAATATACATCGTAACACGGATTCCAAATGAATTCAATGAATCTAAATAGCATTGACGAGGGGCAAAGGGACGTCGGTCAGGTCCAATATAATTCCATAAGCACTACTTCCGGTTGAATGAACCGTCTTCCGGGAGGGGGAGTAACTCAAAGTACTTGCCAGTCGGCAACCGACGATTGGCTCGCCAAGGAAGAAGACCCACTTCCGTGAGTGGAATCATTAACTGTCTCGATTGAGAAGTTCAGCATTGTTTTCACCGAGTTTCTATAAGCTACGTTAATTCGTTGCTCAAAAAGAAAACAATTGTTTCATAAACGTACAGAGATAAGAGACTTACAGACCCAAGAAAGCGTCAGGCTCGAAAAGAAAATATTAAGAAAAAAAATCAAGTCATCCATACGCGACGTCCAAAAACGATCGTGATGATCCAATCTAGCGCTATCATTTTTAACGTCGATCGTTCGAACGACAAGAATTTCTTGATCCGACATAACTAAATCAAATTCACCGTAACGCGACGTGACTTTTCGCGCGAGACGATCAAAGTCGAGGTCTCCCCGCCATGTTTGTCGCTCGAGCATAACCGACAACTGTGCATGTGCATATACATAATTCTCAAGTGGCTACGTGCACGTGCAGCACATGCGTGAATGCAGATCCAACGAGTTCCCGGTAATCCTAGGTAGCATTAAAGGTAATCTAATTTTAGAGTGCCAAACAAAGGGATTGTACGATATCTAAAGCATATACACTCTAACCTAACCTATTGTCGTGCGCATAAATAGGAATGATTCTGCGTTTAAAAAAAGAAATTCATTAAAGACGTTAATCACTACTTGATATTAAACTATGCACTCGAGGTCATAGATTCTAGAATTTCACTAAGCGAATCATACCAATTGCGTAAGCTTAAACGCGAGAGGCGTTGCCCGTCGCCGTTATTCGCAAGTAGCCTATGGCATTTCGAGTGATTGTAGAACGCAGACAATATAACGGGTGATCATTACAATTCAAATCCCTGACTCGTTCGATACTTCGCCATTAAAATATTCAATTAGATCAAACAATTGATATTATCGATTGAAGATTTAGGCGACGCCTAGTGTACAGCAACCAGTCGTACACAGGTGTTCGGATCCTTCGCCATACAGGAGGTGCGCTGCTATTATTAATTATTTATCTTCCTGTATCAGAAGCGATTCTGGGAATTCTTCGGGATGTATCTTCCGTGTACGTAACGGTATCAAACTGGTACCAGGAGGCTTGGGCGCTTTCCACGAAGAGGAGCGTGCGATAATCGACGTGAAGAAAGGGTGTTATATCTAGACTGGAGAAAGTGGACCACGTGAGACAATGGATCTTGGAACGAGTTCTGGTCCCAGGAAGGAATTTACATGACCTAGTAACACTATCGCCTCTCAGAGGGTCAAAGGATGAAATTATATTGATAAATCAAACCTGTGGTAGCTCGTCGTATATGGATGACACTCTCAGTTTCTGAATCTGACCCCAGCCAATAGGTAGTACCACTACGGTCTGAATCGCTCTGAAGATCATCAGAAGTCTCCTCGAGGATGGTCTCCAGGAAATCGACCTGCTGGACCAGCACAGTGTCTGCGAACAGAATATACATCATTGCAATATCATATAGAATAACTGACCATGGGAATAAATGGAAGTCTTCTTTAAAAAAGACTATTATACCCTTTCTTCACATTGATTTACTCTTATTCTATCAAGCGGGCTGTTGTAACAAAAAGCAGGAATATTATTCTCCCAGAGGATGACGCAACTCGCCGACGCAGAGAGACCTAATCGACGAGTAATTCGTTGAGGGAAAAAGAAAAAATAATTAATTCCTCTACGTACGATAATTAGACAGACTGTACTGTTATTTAGCAGATGAAAGTGAGCCGCGGTGTAATGCAATGTAAACGGCCGAAAGTCTCGTCTCCGAGGAACGAATTTTCTTAATGAGTAGCGTCTCGACGCTCGGCGTCTAGACTCATCCTGAGATTCTTAATCAGCTTCTCGACCCTCCTACGTCCTAAGAACGTAAAGATCTGACGATTCCTTATGAAAAGAGATAACCCCTTGGACGATTGACGTTTGATAACAGTAACGAGTACTTTAGATGGTAGTCGTTATTGCTACAGCGACTTAGAAATAATCATAAACACATCCAGCATCCCACTACGTGATACCATTGAGGAATCGTATCCTCGCGATATCGCAGAGTCGCAAGAAAAAACATGAATGGAAAAAGAAGCTCGATGGAATGTCAAAGGAATCTTCATAGGTACGAGTGAAGATCCCGGATCACGTAGGCGCTTCTTTTAAGTTGAGAAATCATTTGATTTCTAGAGAAGAGCTAGTGGTACCTTGTCGTGGTAATAATCTGTGAGAAGAAAGAGCCTCGTGATGGGAATACATTCTTGGTTACGTGTAAAAGACTTAGCGTAGGTTAGGTTAGGTTAAGCTGGGTCACGTGTTAAACTTATAGAAAAAAAAATAAGAAAGAATCAAAACAGACTCTTCAGGATTTTCAGCATTTCCCACTTGTACGTAAACCATGCATTGTGAACTTTGAATTATTACTAATCGTTGTACTTCTTTTGAATTGTTAGATATTCTTTCTTTTTTCTTTGAATTTAACTTGATCGATCTCGCTAGTCACTCGCAGCCTTCGCTACCTCTTCGAATGTTATTGTGGTGGTAACAGTTGAACGCTATTACGGACTGTACTGACATCATAGCAGTTTACTAGCGTAGTAGTAGTATATATATTATATATATGTATATATAGTTATAACGGCGTAGACTCATGGCATTCGGAGGGTTTGATGCCCGGTCACTCTCCCATGGAAAAGTCACACTTCACTCTGTGGTTCAAGGCTATCCAGACATTACTGCGACTCGGTATTAACGTGTAAACTCCATATTGGAGGCATGGCGAGCGTAGAAAAATAACGCAAGATAAACAAGGAAGCTTAGAATAAAAAGAAAAGGAGACGGAAGATGCTGCGAAGAAGAATTGAACGCAAGGAAAGATATGAATTCTAAGCACAAAGGTGTTCAATCGTACAAGAAATGTTTCTCTGTAATAGGCTTGAGTGATAGCATTATCTAACGATACTTAATGATACACTTCCTCTCTGTCTCCGTTTAATAAAGAAACGTCCAATTCTTTACAGCGCCTCTAATCGAGCCTTCTAATCAAATATCGTTTATGTTATCCATCAAGATAATCTTGACTAAAGACTAAGCTATCGAAACTTTGATTCCTCCCACGCTAATGGTCGCATGACTTGTTCACGGACGAATTTCTTATATCCTACGTGTGCCTTTCGGTGACTCGAGATGAAGGCGGAGGCGAATTAACAAGCGGTACATGTAAATAGATTGTAAATAAAATTAACGTATCCTCATCCTCGACTAGACCATGGTTATTAATAGTAGACAAACCAGGTATATAAGTATCACTTGGCTTTAGCAGCAGTGACGTGTATCGTCCTTATTGACAGTCCGATACGATAATAGGAGCATCGATTATGGCGGCCAACTTTTGTACTTGCAACAGGCGTTACGTGCAACAGGTGGTTCTTGGTTCGGCTGGATTCGGTAAACGTCGGCTCTTTTCACGAGGCAACATCACAGGTCCGGCATTCTAGAGGCAGGAAGTGGATAACGCGTGCCAGGATAGTGTCTAGAGGATAAGACGATTTTTTTTTACAAGTCAAAAAGTACTGATAAATCGTACTGAGAATATTTTTGATAATAAAAATTGTACGGGAGCTTTTTACTGGTCAGGAGAAGCTTTTTTTCCCTTGTAAACTTGCTACACGATATAGAAAGTAGCCTAGTTTTTGCATTAACATACGATTTGTATGCAGAGGCCGGTCGCTGTTTTCTAAGCGATGGAAATTCGCCGTAATGATACGAGCTCCCGCGGTTATCTAGAGCGTAAGAAGATGAAGAAGGGGATGCGTGTGTCTTCCTTGCGTTGTACCGAGTTGCTGAGGATGAGTGACTTCTTTCTTGAATATGGTTGCAGAAAGGAGGTGCGTGAACGTCCCGGTATATAAATGCCATTTTTGGTATTACCGTCTCACCGAATTCAGTTCATTTTTATACGTGAAATCCAGAAGAAAGGTTAGCGTGAGAAGAGACGAGCAGCAGCCGCGAAACGGTTAAAGGGAATAAAAACCACATCCTGCAGGTTAGCATTAATTTTACAAGGGCATGACCAACATGCGTACGCAGGTTTGTGACGATTAGTTATAGATAAAAATTGAATATTTTTGGTTACCATGCTTTTGTACTGTTCCCTGATATTACGGTCCCATCATTATGGACAGTCTAGCGTGACATTAACGCACTGTAGACAAAACTAGCGGAAAGGCAGGTAGGGAAATGCGTAGCGTAACATAACATAGCACAACGAACCATTAGCCCGTAAATCCTCGTGCGTAGGTTGGAACTGGGAATGATGCTGAAGTTCGAATCCATAGGCTGGTAACCAGGGGTTCGGGCCGTGCACTAGGTCCATATCGGAGCCGGTTGTACCCTCCTCGTCTTCCTGGGTGGATTTGGTCGACGTCGACGCGGAAGTCGAGTTCGACTGGTTCATCTCGGGCTGTTGAATATTTGTAGAATTTTTCTCTCTGTTTCTTGCATTTTCATTTCTTTTTTTCTCTCTCTCTCTCTCTCTTTTCCTCTTGTTTTTTAATAGTCGGTCATTAACCGCTCTCGCGAACTGTGAACTCTTTCTCTCTCACTGTAGGACACGAGGGGCTTCTTTCACTTAGAAGGAAACAAAGGTAATTATTTATTTTTTTTTGGATTCTATGTATATGCTTATCCAGACCCGGTTAAATAAAATTTGAATAATTTACTAAAGAATTCTAGTTAGATTCATCGAACGAACATCGGGCGGATCCAAGACGCTGGGCGTCGATAGTCGCTCGAGTTGCTGGTTTTGATTGCTGGAAGCCCCTCGAAAAAAAAAGAATAGAAAGGTTCCGACGACCTTGTATACTAATATGGAAATTGTCTATGCGGGCTTCAAATGGCGTAGAAAGGATTTATTCTAAAGGACAGTGTAGAATTAGGTTTAATTCTTTAGGTCCGTTCGTAATATGGCCACCCTGGATCAGACTGTACAGACTATACAGGCATATGCGTATGTCAGATGACAAGGTACTAAAAGATTTCTTCAACGTTTGAATTTTTCAGAAAAATATTATACAGAAGTAAACGGTATTTCGGTGAGGATGAAAAAAAAAGGCCATTTCACAGTAAGACAGACCGTGACAGATGGGCGATAAGAATCGTCATTTATCGAGTCGTCCGGATGACTATTATATTTTGCGAGCAACTGTTTATTGTACCTATTTGCGAAAAATCATGCAAATAACGAAAGGTTTCGCAAGATCCACGAGCGTAATTCGCGCCGGCGAGGTTAACGCGCCGCGAGAAATCCTTACGTCAGCTTAGTTTATTGATACACTACGTTAGCAAGATTAAGATTAGAAAATGCTGATTAGGTGGCGGACGCGATTGATTCAACAAATATATAATTGGCTATTATTGCAGCAGGACTTGCCATGGAGATTTTATTGTTAATAGCGAAATAAGAAGAGACAACAACGTATATGACCCACTGACAATTGCGAATTCGTATCAATAAAAGAAACGTTATCAATAAAATCGTCTCTTATCAGCATCCCATTATTTTTTTCTCAGTTAGATCTTACGCAATGTCTGTCCCGAGCGTAATGTCTCCGCAATCTTTCTCACGCTTACACGTCGCGCGTAACGTATACAAAACTTCCGTTCTTTTCTTGGTATATTATAGTAAAAATACCAGAGCCAGCATTATCACTTCCCTTATCATCCTTCAAAAGAATTTCATGGTGACAAGCCTAACTCGCCACTACGAACCGACCTATTCCACTCCAGAGTCAATAAAGAATTTCAGTGAAGAAAAGGAAGGATGGAATAAAAACAAAAGAATAAGAAAAGAAGTCATAGTACCGGCTGACATTCCTCTGCAGCGTATCGATGAAATACTTCGCGCAAGAGAAGCACTTCCGTTAAGTAACTCTTTAGTGAATCACTAAAGTGGAATACTTATACGGTACACCTGCTAGAAACCTATACACATCGTAGAGCAAAACGTCCAGTAACTCGAAGGACGATAAATTTGTAGAATGGAATTTTACCATATACTCCAAAACAATTATCGGTCCTTTTGCATCGTTTGACAGCTGTCAAAATCGAGTAGCAACGTGTAGCTTCGACGCAGGCGCAGAATGACAGTGGCATACATATACTGACAGTGGTATCTCCGTTGCAGCCTGTTGAAGAAGAGTAACAGGGTAGCTTCTAGAGAGTGAAGGAGAAGGATAGACGATAACAAGAGAACGAAAGAGAGACAAAGAAAGAAGTAATGGGGGTACGAAGAGAAACCCTCATAGACAATTCCATGTGGTCGGTTAAAAGAACGCGACGGCGCGGCGGCGAATACCTGTCAGCGCACATTCCACGATCCCACAGCGGTTGCTGGTTCGTTTCTGTTCTCTTCGACTGGAAGTCGAGTCGAGTGTAGACTGGCCGACGAGTGTTATATAGAAGGTTGCAACGGCCTGGCGCAAACGTTTAACGAGGAAGAACAACAAGACACACACCGTCACTGATAGCCGCGAGTTTCGCGATTACCACTCAACACCATGGCGATGCACGCGATGGACGACGACGTCGTCGCCTGCGAACGGCCAGCCCGCCTGTCAAATATCACGAACAATGAACGTAAACGCGAGAGTAATGCGGCTTTACCGCGAGGTAAATACTAGAACGAAACTCTCCGCTTTCGCCTGCTCTACGTACTGGCCAATCCCCACCCGCGGCTTGATACCACGTGGTCTTGAGACGACCAATCAGAGCGCAGAACCTTCCGCAGGCTTAGGCCGCATGCACGGACTCGTATAAAGTGGAAACCCGCGCGGACTCCTCGTCTTCTTCTGCTTTAATGCTGAAGCCAAGGAGAGTCGCACGGCTCCTGTGTCAAGAAGTAAGAGCGGAGACTGTTTGGATTCTACGATATTATCTCTCAGTCATGGTTTTATGTATGAATCGGGCATGGCTACTATGACGGTTACTATGATGGAGTACAGTGATACTGGATGAGACTCGAAATTAAGATGGATACTGGAACACTGGTTCCTTGGAGGAATAATCTGGGAGGAATTACTTGTGTTTTAAGTATATCATCCATACTGCTTCTCTTACTGTACTGTACTATGTTGTTGCTACTTTTATCACTCTACAGTCATGTTGTATAGTTGTCTTTCTTAACCTCAAGGACGCCTGCAGTTTATCCTCTCTCTCTCTCTCTCTCTCTCTCTCTCTTTGTCGATGTAGATTAATCCTTCGGTATTGCATTTGGATTATATATCTTCCTTCTCTACGTTTCTTTGCTGTCTACGTGTTACAGAGGACTTTAATGCCTTCTGCTTCTTTTCTTTTTTTATTGTAACAGGGTTCATTGACCTGCAGCCATTCGCGAATACTCCGTACGATCACCGTTCGAATACCGGGGTCAGGTTGTTCCCTGTTGCGTTTTTCATTCGGGACCGTCGTCGCATTCTCGGAGAGATATCGCGGTACTTAATACTCGTTACAAGGCGAAATTATCATTTTCATTAATTTCGAAGACTGATGGCTCGTCTAGAAAAGCTTATAACCGATGACTTTGAAATTTTTATACTCACTGCGCGGCAGCTATGGCGAAACTATCGAGAGCGTCTGTACAGTGGCAATAATAACTGCGGAAAATGGCGTAATGACTGCGGAAAATGGCGATAACGGAGCGTGGCATTTTATTTAAATGAAGAGTGAAAAAAAATAGGCGTCTCTTTTATCTAAGCAAATATTTCTGCCGTCGCTATCGTGTTTTGACAACGATAATAGTACACTGTACCTGCCATTCCTACCTGCGTGCCTGATTTCTTCCTTTATTAGAATACAATGTGGAATTAAAGATCTTTGATTGATCTTTGTATAAGACCGTTATCGATACCCCCAATAAATTTCAAAGTACTTGAAAAAAAAAATCGTACATCAGTTAACAATCTCCAATACAATTCGTGGAGCACGGAGGAACTTATAATACAAAGATGACACTGATAAAACTTTACGATACTAAAGATAACGACTCGCACGCTTAAATCTGTTTAAAATTTAAAAAAAAAATGTCAAAATACACTTTCGACAGTTCCTCGAGTTATCTTTAGCCTCTCCACAATGTCGTAACACGAAGCGTTCTCACGACGCTAACTCACTCTTCCATACTACCCACGCCTCGTGCGTAAGAAAGCAGAAGGAAAAAAAAAAGGAAGTTGGATTCGACAAATATTTTAACGTCAACCTGCACGGCTAGTAATTATCCGCGCTAGACTATAGACTATGATATATTATATTATGTATTTTTGCGAGATGCTGCGATAGCCGATCTCTTTCGTCGGCGACACCCACGCGTCTTAGGACTTAACTGTTGCGTGGTAACGTACGCACGTAGTATATGTATATATATTTAAATATCGATATTGTATATATATATAAGAGGGAGAGAGAGAGAGAGAGAAAGAGCTATAGTCAATGCACCTGAATGCAACCTGCGACTCATCGATGCGACGTCGCGTTTGTATCGTGCGCTACGTTTTCTGCATTTCTGATGCGCCTTTATTGTACCAGCCAGCAAATGACGAATCGACTTCAATTAATATTCTAAAAGGTCTTCTTGTTCAGTGGGAACAACATGGCAACCGTGCGCGATGCGTTGTACGTGTCAAGTCAATGTCACACTTTAATGCCTTGTATCTCATTGTAAGGTAATTAAGTTACCTTTCGACGCATCGTTACTGTACCTTGATCTTGAAGAGTCGTCATCAGGGCATGGTTAATTTTAAAAACTAGATAAAATGTTTCTCATGATTTTTGTTGTTGTTTACTTATAATATTTTTAATTCATCATTTCTAAGAGGACGAGACTATCGCGTCTGCGGTCAACGCGTTGCGTTTGGCTGAGCGATAAAGCTAGATTAATTTTTTTGTTTTGTTAAGATGAAAATGAGAGTCTTGATGTAATACCGAGCACGATGGCGGCATCAAAAGATCCCTTGTGTCTATTCCCAGAGTCTGATAAATCTTGGATTCACTATCCTGAATATAGTGCATTCATGATACTCGTACGTAAGACAGAACGAAGAAGAGAGTACATGAGATACGTAATAGAAGTGTGTGGCAAAAACATTGCCTTAGCGAAAGTTTAATCATTGCAAATGGTGATGGGCTTCTAGTCGATTAGAAATGGCGATAGCTTTCAAGACGTAAAATCGCCTTAAGATATTCCTTGTATACAGAAAGATGCTCAATGATCACATAACGTAATTAACGATCGCAGAGATCAGTAATAATATCTTGTACGACCGACTGTGGAGGTTCTGAACTTTCGTTGAGGAAAGTTCATAATCCTCTTCATTCCCGGAATCGTTATCGGTATCAGACTCTTCGCCGGGTTCTTCGGTGGTCTCCACGGAATCTAGAAAGTTATATCGAAGCTGTAGAGTAATCTATAGAAAAGTAAATGTATGCATTTCCAAACCGTACAATGTCCACACTATTTGTATACACGGTATGCTAATAAACATTGACAAGATAGTCTGGATTTTTGGTTGGACAATAGAATCTGAACAATAGCAAGATTACTCGGGACAGCAGGCAAAACCAATAGTTGTATTGCTTTACTGTACAATTGTTCTAATTCTCTTGGAAGATAAACATTGTAATGGAAATAGTGATTGTGAGAAATCAAGCGTGGGTTTTCCTTTTTTTGCTCCACCTTTTTTTTGTTCTACAATTATTTCTCACCGTAATCGACATACTGAAGTTGCTCTGTGGTATCGTCGTTATCCTCACAATCCTCGTCCATCGATCTCACCAGGAGTCGTGATGCCTTGGGGACGATTTCTCTTTCATTTGTATTTCTCTCTTCCCGCTTGAAATTGGCGAACGGACCGATCTTCCTGATACTCTAGAAAAATAGACGTGGAGGAGTTTTATACTGACCGTAATCGGTGTAATCTTGGTAGGCCTCTGTGCTGTTCACCCGTTGATCCTCATACTCGTCGTCGTCCTCGTCTTCTTCGTCCTCCTCTTCGTCGTCGGCATCGTCAGCCATTTCTTCGTTTACTGATGATTCTTGATTACGTTGCTTATCCTCCATGAAATTCATATTTAATTCTTCGAGATTCATATTCTCATCCTCGTAGCTGTTCCCGTACCTTCCAAGGAGACGACGTTGCACCGGGTTCTGCGTTTCCTCGTACTCCGAAGCGTACAGATACTCTGTTGGACCAACAATGAAAGGTGGACAAGCTGAATAAAATAAATTTGTATTAAAAATATATGCATAAAATATTGATCATTGCTTTTCTACCTTCTAGACTGTTTGGTAGATAATCAGCGTTATCATAATCTTGATCGACAATATCTCTACGTATTGGAAAAACTTGCTCCGCGTCTCCCACGTCATTGACGTCACACCCATCCGTACAAGTACAAGATCCCGTATACCTTGTGGCTTTCATGATTCCACTGGAGACATTAACGTCGCAAATGCACTGTGTTGCAGTGTTTGGACAGCTAAATAAATAAAAAGGATAAAATCTCCTACTGCACTTTAGGTATGGACTAACGTATTCTGAATCGTACCAAAAGGAACCGGGACCAATACAATCAATGGCCGGTGATCCACTGTAAGTAAGGATCCATAAACCATATAAATATTATTATCTCAAGCAGTCCTTTTCTATATTTACGTTACTTGGTTGCGACACAATGCGGTAGCCACGAGCATTCCTACGCCGCAGCTACTGTTACATTTAGGCAAAGACCATTGTGACCAGAGTGAATTGATAACCGGAGATACAGAAGTCCAAGGGCCGAGCTCTTCGCAGAACTGAATTGTTTAGAATGGGATCTGGTATCATTGATAAACTTTAATGCTTGATAAAATACGTACCGGTTGCCTTTGGTGACAGTGAGGATCGCACTTGGGTGAATGGATTCCTCTTATGGTGATGGTCGTGCACCGGGATATGCCGCAGACACCACGAGGAGCGCATATGGAGTTAGGTAGAGGATTGCGAAAGCACGTGGGGAAACCTGAAAGTGGATCATTGATAAAAAGAGTATAGATATATTATTTATAAGTCATTAGATTCATTGGATTAATACCTTCTGTTCTGTAAAGTTGTTGACCCGCCATTGGAATTGTACAGTTGCAAACTTGTGCCTCGCTAGCCAGTAATGTCACGTCGCAAAGTCTTCTATGCACTCTGGCACTGGTGTTTGCAGTTGCAGTAGCTTCTGCGAATGTGCATTCTGATTTTCTTATATTGGTCAGGTGACGCGAGCACAAATTCCACGACCTCAGGGTCTCGCATGTGCAAAGTCCTAGGAAGAATTCTCCAACTCCTGAATTGTCCAGGTGTTTTCCTGGATCTGGTATACTTCTCAGTTCTACGAAAAGCTATTTAAACATATATTTCATTTATTTGGATATCCAGTTTAATTAATTGACTTCTGATGCATCGCTTACGGCACAGAAGTTCTCGCCAATTTCGACAAAGGCGCATTGCTGCAGGTGCAGCTGCTGGACCCAGTGTCCTATATTGTAACTTGGTAACTCGTCTCTCTTTTGCGACACTGATAAGAACAGACCCCAGTCGTTAGTAGAGTTTTCGTTATCCTGGGGAACAGTGGCTTGGGAGAGGATCAGTAGAGCTGAGAGAAGCAGAAGTGGGAACATAGCCTGGACGTTGTCATTGTGACTGTCAATGAAAAAGATAAGAGAGGGAGTTGAATGAAGATAGTCATTAAGTGATCATTGACGAATTGATTGGATTATTTTGTGGAATCAATGTCGTGCGATAACGAGTGATTAGGAAATCATGACACCTAATAATATCAGTGTCGTCCAAAGGTGCAGACTTCAGTCAGACTGATTGAAAATATATGATTCCATGATGTATATATATATCTACATTTTTTAAAGTTTATTTTATTAAGGTACAAAAGTATGTGACTTGAGCAGTTGTATGAAACCATTTAATTATTTTTAAATTAAGAGTTTTGGCCTAAAATGCTTCCTGCGTAAGAGCTTCATCTTGTTCCTGATGTCGCTTGGATTGTTGCCAGCATCGGTGCCAATGTTCTTAATCTTTAAAGCATTGTATGGGCTGTGAGGAATGTTGCTTGTGGATCGCGCAACCTGCTGCTAAGTCTGTGACGCGCGGACGTACGTAAGAATGGCGTGTGATACGTGTCATATGCTTGAACTTGGCACGGAGTCTACGCGAGTGCTTAAGAATAAAAAGAGAAAGAGATTTGATGAAAGTTTAATCAAGTTGGATGTTGACTTAGATAAGTCTTCAGCACAATGTCTGGTTGCAGTTGGTTGAACTCTATGCGATTGTTGTTTCGACAACCTGGAACTGGACATCTGAAAAATATAATTTTCGTTTACCAGAACTGTCCGACTGGTTAATGAAAAATTTCCTCTTGCAAACAATGGAAAGTATAATGAATTAATAAAGAGGATTGGGATTTACTTCATATTTTTGTTGCTTTTCAGTAAAGCCATGATGCTCTCTCTTTCATAAGAGTGTCCACATATGTTCTTCATGGGATCCACCATTCTCTTCTTCGTTATAGGATCAATTACATTTACAGTCCCTTGTGTTAATTCTATTTCTTCATCCCCGTCATTGTGCTGTTGGTCATTCTCGACCATGGCTAAAATAAAATATATGTTATTTATGTTATTACAGCATAAAAAGATCCTCGATAGTACCTTTTAACAGAGCTTCGACTTTTTGGTCATATTCCTGTAAATCCTTATGTCCAATCACATCCGGATTGATCTGCGATACCAGCTGCTTGTATTCCTAAAAATATCAAGTTCGCTGATGTCTAAACCTCACAATTATTAGATCGTAGCAATACATCTACAATATCAAAAACTCCAATTACCTCTAACATTTGCTGAAGATCTGATTCGTCTTCCCTGTACTGAGCACTAAGTCTCTCCGAGATTTCGTCAGCTTTCTTCAGTTTAATATCTGCTATATAACGATTTTCTACAGACACTCTAAGCTTCTGTAACATCTCCTCCCTTTCTTCATTTTCTGCAAATATTATTCTATCATCTCAATTCCTTATAACCTTCTCGTAATCATCGACTTCCAAATACTCACCAAAGAACCTTATAATATTCGCAGCAGTCTTCAAAAATGACTCATCTATTGTCTTAAATGTTTCTTGTATCGAATTCATCTTTATTAGAATCGCTATTTCATAGAAATATATGACTTAAAATTATCCTTCTTCCATTCAAAATTCTTTTTCAGCCATCATGTAATCAATGAAATACCCAATGCACAGTGAATAAAACAGATCTTTCTCATCCGCAGATAAATTAGTGAACGCGTTTACTCATTTGATAATTACTAAAGTAAAACATATTTTCTAATTCAGAATAGATTTCTACGTTTAGGAACTATCAAAGCCCTTCTCTACACTAAAACTTGGTACAGTTTCTACAGCTAATACAGTACAGTGTATTAACATGCTGGTCAAATATATTAAGGAGGCAGACGTATTTTAAGTAGGCACAAGCCATTACTGAAAAAAGTGAAAGTTACGTTACTTATTATAATATTAAATGTATCGTCCTTGCCAGTCTATCGAGGAAAGATCGTATCAAGTGTTATAATAAATTAATTCTATTAGCTATAAGAAGAAATGATAAGAAAATATTCAATTTTTACATTGCTCTTTGTAAGTATTTCTTCTGCCTATAGAATAACCGTCACACAGTATTTGTGCTATCGTAATAATCGTAATATTATTACGTACAGATGTAACGACAATCATTTTTTTTAGAAAAATAATTCATAGTGGATATTTGATTGCTTTCGCGAAATCATTTTCAGAAGAATTTTCACTTCCATATTGGCGGCCATTAAACTCGTTACAACAATTATCAGAGTGGAACTGAGTGGTACAAGACGCTCGTCGGCGTGGATAATTTTATTTCGTTTCTTTGAACTTAACGCTACTTCTTATCTCGTTACCGTAAACATTCCGTCTCTTCTCTGCTCGGTCGACAAGATTCAAGGAGAGGAAACAGACTCGTCGTGCCAATATACCAGAGTGATGTTTCCTCCAGAACGGAAATTCGCTTTCTAGGAATTTAATCTTGCGCGCGGTTCTTTTTTTTTACAACCTGTTGCGTAAAATTAACTTGCGTGTTGGTCGTCAAGCACAATTAGTTTTCTCTGATCTCTTGTCCGGTTCGTATCGTTCTGACGATGATACTTTTTTAACTTAACATTATTTTTAATTACACGTCACTGTCACGTGTTTTGTTAGATAATTTTCATTCCTAGTTAATACTGCAAAAGTATTGCGGTAAATCTACTTTGCTCCAGTTAATTCTCCCGCCACCTTGTTGATATTAATATATAAAAGAAATTATGTAAGTTTTGTTATCGTACTGTACATCCGCCTGGTATTGTTATTCGTAATGCATGCAAAGTTATGGTATTAATTATCGAGGGACGAAGTGATTCCCTTGTGAAGTATTGAATACTTATTAAAAGAGACTGTAGTTCTGTATTCTGTATGTAATTTATCTATAGAAAATTTCCTCTTCGATATCACTGTGTTTTGGTATTCCTTTGACACATTTCATACCAGTTGAAGGTAGTGCAGTAAATAATTTATTACTGAGCATTGTAAGTGTGATATGCTTATACTGTTCTTTTATAGATGCTGAGTAGAATCGGTTTATTGGTAACTACTGCCAAGTTGCAAAATAGTACTAGTTTGTCGAGAAACATTCAAACAGCATCTGCCATCATGTCTAAGTTTGAATTGCCAGAGCGTTACAAAGGAAACGAAAAATCTGTGTGGTAAGAAATTTGTTGATATTTATTCATGCTGATTTCGAGGAACATATAAATGTGTTCATAATATTCATTTTCATATTGTGACAATACTTTGTTCTGTAGGGTGGAATATATTCAGCTGGCTCTGAAATACAAGCCCCTTAATCTTGGTCAAGGATTTCCTGATTTTCATGCACCAGAGAATGTTACAAAAGCTCTTGCTGCTGCAGCCACGTCAGAAAATCCATTGCTTAACCAATACACTAGAGGTTTTGTAAGTTTTCAGCTTTGTTTTCAATAATACTTTGTTATTCGGAATAAGGTTTGACATCATATACATTTCAACATTATAATGATTAAATCGGTGATAACTTGGCTTATCTATTATATTACTGTTATGCAAACTTAGTAGTATCAGTTTATCGTACTTCTAAAAGTTGTTTTTCACACATGCTATTACTGTGTAATAACCAATGGCTTATGTACAATAGTATTACAAAATCCCATTAAATGTCTCATCTGTTCCAGGGCCATCCAAGATTGGTAAATGCGCTTGCTAAATTATACTCAAAGCTTCTAGAGAGAGATCTAGATCCAAATAATGAAATCCTTGTCACAGCTGGTGCCTACGAAGCACTGTACGCAACTCTCCAAGGACACACAAGTCCTGGAGACGAGTGGATTATTATAGAACCATTTTTCGATTGTTATGTCCCAATGGTCAGAACAGCCGGTGGAATTCCAAGGTTCATTGCTCTGAAACCAGTAAGTTCCCTCAAAAAACATACCTAAATACAAACAGTAGTATCCTTACATATACAAAAATATAAATAAGTTCATTTCTTCTAGACAAAAACCACCGGAACAGTAACTTCTGCTGATTGGGTCTTCGATAGGAAAGAAATGGAGAGTCTTTTCAATGAAAAAACCAAAGGAATTATTATCAATACTCCTCACAATCCTGTAGGCAAGGTCTTCACCGAGGACGAGTTACAGTTTATTGCTGATTTGGCTAAAAAGTGGAATGCCCTTGTTGTATCGGATGAAGTTTATGAGTGGATTGTGTACGAACCCTATCGTCACATTAGAATAGGTATTTGCTGGCTTCATTATTTAATCCTTACCCTGCAGCAATTCCTACTACACATTTAACAGTAACTAAATCATATACGATTTTCAAAACGTATATTTTCAGCTACTTTACCTGGAATGTACGAACGTACCATTACCATTGGTTCTGCGGGTAAAACCTTCAGCGTAACCGGCTGGAAAACTGGTTGGGCATATGGCCCTGAGAATTTACTGTATAACTTAAAAGTTGTTCATCAGAACGCTGTTTATACCTGTACAACACCTGTTCAGGTAATTAGTAAATTATTACTAATTAGTGACACTGCAAGTAACTAAGGTGTCTTGGTACTTATGCGAACTCTGTTATTCTCCCAGGAAGCTATTGCTGTTGGATTCGAAGAGGAGATCAAGAAATTCGGTCAGCCCGATTGTTACTTTCATAGTTTAGCTAAGGAGTTACTGCCAAAGCGTGAATACATGGCGAAGTTCCTGAGCGAAGTGGGAATGACGCCGGTAGTTCCGGAAGGAGGATACTTCATGGTTGCTAACTGGACAGCGCTTGCGGATAAAGTGCGACTTCAGGAAGAGGAAGATGCTAATAAGGACTACAGGTTCACTAAGTGGATGACGAAGAATGTTGGAGTACAAGGAATTCCACCGTCTGCATTTTACAGTGACCAGCACAGACACTTGGGCGAAGATAACGTTCGCTATTGCTTCATTAAGGTAAGAAGAACGGAAGATAATTTTGTAATTGCAGATTTTATAATATTTATGTTTCTTTCTGTGTAGAAAGACGAAAACTTGAAAAAAGCAGCTGATATTTTGCTCAAATGGAAATCCCAACAATGAGGATGAAGCGATCTGACTGATATAACGTGTCACTTTATCAATAATAATATTACTGGAATTATCATTGATACTCCTTTAGAATTTTTACAGCGTATAATACAATTCTACGTCATATCCGTGATAATTACTTAGCTGTTATCTCATAGCCCAATTGAGATTAAAGAAAATTACAATTTGATATATGTACCATATAAAATATATTACGCTTTAACTCAGTGTTTTATATTGTACATAAGAATCTCTATTTTCACGTTAAACGTAATAAGATCTTCTCTTGGATATTTGATACTTTATTATTATTGAATATACAGAACAGTTCTGCTGTTATCTTTAAATAGAAAAATCTCCGCGTAGCCATCGTTTTGCGTCTCTGCTATCAGCGCCGAAGGTTTTGCCAAATCTAGTGAACGCGCAGTAAGGATTATTTTTTGACGTCATTCCACTAAACGTCCAAGATAATGAATTATAAATTCATACCTGAATCTACAGCCAGGAACGTGTCCAAGATAATTGGGAAGTAGACCAACGTGCTTGTGATAAATTTCGGTAGGTTGAATAAGCAATGGAGGATCAGGACGTGAAATATTAGCAGGTGCCCATTCAGTGCTTTGTCTTGTACGATAATTAGTAGTAAAATCACACAAGGCACTATTGGTCATAGGCAAATTGGTAGCACCGAAGTGGGCGTATCCATAAGGTATATGTCCAGCATATCCTGTGGAAAGTAATCAAGACTCAAATTTTCTTTTTTAGCCTTATCTTTTATCTGAAATTACTCACTCCTCGCATTTTCACGCACGAAAGAATATCTCATACGATTTTCGCTATCGGTAAGACCCATGCTAAGTTACTAATTATCATAGAAAGTGGATTAAAAAATTCCAATCAAGTTTTAGAACCGAATAAAAATATTTTTCTTGAATTCACGTAGTTTTGGGACCAAAAAATTATGTTTAAATCGCAGAAAGAGGGTTAAGCTGTTTACCAACAATCTGCATACTTCGTGGCATATGGCAAAATAATTTTAAAAAATGAAAAACTCACCGCTCACGAAGTACTTCTCTGGATTCACGTTATCCATGAAGTATGGCGATGGCGCATGATCACGTGGTTTTTCACATTGCTCATCCAATGGTAAATTCCTTGTAACTCCTACGCAATCGGGTCTCACGGAAAGCATCGGAAGCCTAAATTGACTTTCCAGTAGCTGAAAATGAAAAAGATTTGTTATTTTAATTTTCCCTAATCGTTACTTAGTAGTTGCAGTATTATTCTTAACGAGCATCACAAGCTAATGATTATTAATGACTAACTAGACGTTCCTCGAGATTGCGCGGTACGTCATTTCCGCTTTGAGATGCAATGACTTTGTGTAGCTGATTGAGTGCAGCTTTGTCGCGAAGTTGTTGTCGTTCAAATTCCCCAAGTCCTTCCGTAGCCAGTACTGTATATCGCTGACCATTTCGAGCATTCAGATTTGGCGTGAATCCTAAAAGAAAAGCCTTCAGATCTGTTTTCTTGTATTACATCCAAAGATACCTTCGTATCCAGGTAGCATTGGATGCAGGTATACAGGATCGGTTCTTTTGAAACGTGAATTTACAATGTCTATGTCATCCTTAGGAGGTCTTGTTACCTGTAATCGTTCATTACAAAAGGACAATTATTTTTTAATACCAATCAAATGTTTTGTGCACCTCGTAATCGTCTGGTGTCCTATTAGAGAGTATTAGAGTCTCTGCATGATTGATTGTGGGATCCAAAAGTAATTTGTGCGTAAGATTTCCATATGTCTCGCCACATCTGAATCTGTACTGAGGACAATAGCCACTGTATCTGTAAGATAAAAAATAATTATAAGCATACATATATTTCATACCAAAAAGGTTAAACTGTCTTACCCTGGTAACAGATGCGGCTCTACATTTCTTATTAAATCTACACTAGCCATAATTAATGACTCTTTACAAAATTAATTATCGCTCATTGACATTCAGACTAGAATTTTCTTTTCTTATAAAATCTTCACACTTAAATATCACAACACTTTAATTTTGCAGCATGGTTATCCACAGCACACGGGAAATACAAATGTCGAGCAGCGTCCAGTTTTCAATGGATACTTAAAAAAAATGTACAGGGTGTCTCGTGTGACTAGGATAAATATTGAAGTATCGAAAAATCGAATTAATCAAGTTAAATAAATTTTCCGGAAGATACGTTCAATTAGCGGAAGAACAATTATTAAAAAAAAAACTCTAAAATCATCCTCTAATAATTATTTATAAATACATTCTATTTCCGTCACGCATATTAATTCACGCTGGAATGCCACTGGCTTCATAAATAGTACCAAAACAACACCTCGTAAATTTATAATAAAGCCACATGGTAAAAGGCGCGCTGTTTAAATTCCCTTGTGAAAGGAGGCGAGACTAATTTAATCCAAGAATCGCGAATCGGCATTCGAAATCGAAATTTATCCGTTCCACAGCTTTCCTAATGCCGCTTTTAGAAAGACCAAGTGTCTCTATTAGAATATAATAAAAATTCCACAAAAGTTTTCCCTTTCTCAGCCTCGTCCAAGGATCATTAAATGCGCATGCGCATAAGCGAATCAACGATAAGGAAACACGAGATCAGCTGTTCCACAGTGTTTTAATGAATAAGAAATTAATCCAGCCGCTAATTAGGTGAACGTCGACCAATCAGAGTAACGTCTCCTGTATCGAGGGTGGGGGTAGAAACAAGCCAGAGGATACGATACGCACACAGAATACACACTGAAACGCGAGGAGGCGCGCGATTACGTTTTACTTTCCAGTTTTCAGGCGAGTTTCGTCGCACGAGGAGCGTTTTACGAATTCTCTCGATATTCGGCAACTGACTGCGTCATGTCTTTATCATTGATTACACAAGTATCACAAGTTAAAAATATAACCCATAAAGTATCGCGTGAGACAAACTTTCCATAATCGTTACAATGATTAACAATCTTTTGTATATGTCAATTGGATTAAATCTATTTATCTCTAATGATTTTGTTCCGCGCGACGATTGAGAATTCCTCAGTGAAACACAGTGTAGTTTTATTATTAATTATATATGGTTCTAGTCGATCTTGTTATTTATCATAAACAATTGACTATGTGGTTCCACCGTGAAACTACCTCCATATTTTACGTGGACTCGGATTACGAGTCGCTGGGTCTCAATAATAATAAGGTATGGGTTTCTTTTCTTTTATTTAGTGTTTTTATAGCCTTGTTTGATTATGAATATTTTTAAATAGGCATGACTAACTTCTCCGCGGTGCCTAACAGAGGTATAAACGTTTTGCAGTCAATCGATTCTATACAAACGTTATATATCCTGAAGGCTAAACTAATTTAAAAGGAACGGCGAAGACTGTCTTTGGAAAGAAGAGCGAGAAAATTGCTCTGTGCATATATGACTATATGGAGCTAAAGAAAAGTGAAACTTGGCAAGTTAACGCTTCGCCAAGTTTACAAGCTTCGAAATAAAGGCGCCACTCCCGAGAAAGTCGAGAAATTTGTATTCCGTATATAATACTGTACACCTAGATACACGTTACATAAAGCATTTAACATAATTTCGAGGTAAAACGAAGCTTTGTTAATTAAGTAACATAAAATTGTAGAGTAGTGATTCTAAGAAACCGCCATTTTTTTCTCTTGTCCTTTCCCCACGTGTAAAATGGTTACTTTGTTAATTAACGACAGGAGAAAAAGAAAAACTTTGTATTTTTATTTCTGACGCGGATTGAAAGGCGACGCATGTTTTTATTAGAGATAAGATAAATTTACGTAAACGCTTCAGTTTGTTACAACGATTTTGTGCTTGGGATTTTGATTTAATGATTAATCTTTTTGCTATGCGGAAATTAATGTCATTGCGGTTTCCGCTCGCGCACGCGCACGTTATCCAGTCTTTCTTTTCTCACCAGAATTATTGCAGGACTCTGCAGCCTCTGGGCTCGCTTTTTCTCGCTCTTTGTTTTCTTCTTGTTACGTATCGGACCTCAGCGCCGCCATTTTGAGACCGGCATTAATTGTCCAGCGACTCTGTAGAGGTAAACGCCCTACGAAACGCACAGAGTCCGTTAACGCTCTCGTTTATACGAGTCGTAAAGAGGATTCATTGCACCTCGTGAAAATAAATTACAGCTCTGCATTTACTTTCTGACTAAAGAGACAACGAGACTGTGCGCCTTTGAATTTCCCGCCACTCTTTACAATTCATTCTGTATTACATAGTTAGAGTGCGCCATATATGCATAATATAATCGTACATGTCGCGGCACGTGTGATTATTTACAGAAAAAATTGATTGACCGATATACACGTTTTAAATATTAATTTTGAGAAGAGGTGCGCTTTTGAAAATATTATTATTAAATACGCAGAGACCCTGACGCGTTCTTGTGTTTTTCCCGTCTCTTCTTCTTCTTCTTCTTAGAAATTCTTTTCTTTATTCACCCAATACGTACTCTGCACTCCTGTTTGATCAGGTGTTTCACGACTTGACGCAATGGCCCATTCGCCGCTGCATCGCACGTTGCATCCTCGCCATGAAGCCATTGAATTTAATCGAATTGACTGTCGCGAAGCTATGCTTCTCCATGTAAGGAAAAACAGTGGACTGAGAGAGGGAGGGACACGTGCTTAGTAGAGTCCGTCGACACGCGTTTATCCCAGGTACATCCTTGAATACAGAATTCCTTCCAGGATGATGCACGCCCTTTATATTATACATATATATAAATACATATATATATATGATATAAAGGAATATATATATATTTCCGGCAGCACAATTAATAGTCAGCACTACAGTAGCAGAAGACGCCTGTGAAGCAATTATAATAAATTTAAGAAAATTGTATTATTTTATAAAAAAGGAAACAAAATTAAAGAACGGACCTCTTTTTTCTTGTGAATAGTTGCTTGCTTGACCT
This sequence comes from Pachycephus smyrnensis, assembly GCA_030142225.1. Taxonomy (NCBI): domain Eukaryota; kingdom Metazoa; phylum Arthropoda; class Insecta; order Hymenoptera; family Cephidae; genus Pachycephus; species Pachycephus smyrnensis. Next base: position 24,474 of record JARQST010000567.1, on the reverse strand, counting down.
CAAAGTTCAAGCATGGTGTCTTCATAGTTTATGCGAGAGGCGTAGGCTCTTGATGGTAATAAAGGATTTCTTTATCTTGAGTTATACCGTGTGGGTTAATAAAAGCCAATTCGTACAGGTGGATCCGCTGTTATCCGCTTTGGTATTCAAGCGTGGGCGCAATATGGATGCAATAATATTCAGTGCGGGTTTCTCAGGTTGAATCTTCAGGCAGAAACAACCTGACGAGCCATTGTCAGAAGGTGGTGAATTCTTCCTCCAAGCAATAATGTAACTTTCTGACTCATCGCACGCGCATTTTCTTTTGTGCGTTACGCACGAGCCGTGAACGTGTCCCACGAACAAAGACCACGTAGAAAACAGGAGGACCTGAGGATTTTATGAGATCAAAATGCAAAGAGTGAAAGAGAGAGAGAGAGAAATTAATAAAGATCACTGACCGAGATTCATAACAAACCATCATCGAACGATCAACAATCATTGGTTGTACATCGAAATTGTAATTTGATAATTTCACTAAATCAATCAAGCAACGATGATTGCTTCAATAATTTTCAAGTTCAATTGTCAAATTAAAAATACCTGGACACGTTTCGTAGGACTCGATGCATTCCTAACCTTAAACTTGTCATATTTTTGTTTTTGTAATACGAGAACGTTCCTCTTTTGAAATTCTCTATGACGTCGATACCTGGATTACCATCAATACTCGTGGATGCTTCAAATGTTCCAACTATCGACTCCCAACACCTGTTGCCAAGACGGCAATCGAGTTTATGCATACCCGGTTCAATTTATCCTAAGGTGGCCTCCGGGACTTGGAGTCTCGAGGTCACTAGGTCACCAAGCCAGCTACACCGTGGGTAGCCCACTGTACCAAATAGCAGTGAGCACCAGCTAACAAATCCTGACACACCTTATTACCATCCTGGAACCTATAAAAAGACTTTTTATACGCATCTTCGTAGGCTTAACGACTAAAGAAAAATTTTGACATTTTGCAAAAATTCGCTCCAAGGTAAAAAACGTCCGCCATTACTAACCTGACAATTATAATCGTCCAGGTGAACTATTTTTATCCTCTTTATTCTTATTCTTTCTTAAACCATTTCCTCTTACATACTCTCCTTTCTGACAGGGTAGAAAGCGACCCCGCTCCCAGGCCCAATTAGTGCAACTAATTAATAACCTATCGGATCGCAGGACACGTGCGTCCCGACGGTCGCGTAAGACGGCCAGGACTTGGTGATCGATACGCGGAGAGGTTGTTCCGTGGCCCGAGAAGCCTGAGAGACAGATTCCTACTGGAATGCGGTCAGGTTGGACCGAATGTGGGAGAGTCCGAGCGACCGGCTTCAAAGGACCTCGCAACATTCGCCATCTTTGAAACGAACTTTGTAATAATTTCTTCTTCCATAAATTTCGTCAAGTCCTCTCAAGTTTCCGTCAAATCTCTTTTACCGTATACATGTATATTCTACGTTACCACCTAACACTTTACTGCCTTACGTAATTCTACCGTAGCAACAATACATTTTTCATGCACGATTGCGACGGCATATTTCTTTTAACAACTTTCCAGTCTAACAATTTCTTAATTAAGACCGTCGTACCGAAATGGAGGAAAAAAATAATAGAAATTCACCGACGAAACTCGACAGTCTCAAATGGTATAACAAAATTTCATACAAGAGCCAAGTAATAAATAAATTAAAAAAAAGGGACAACAACATTCCTAGACATAAACTCCAAGCATACAATTCATACGGGTACAAGAAAACATATCAAAGTACCTAGAGCTGTGCGTAAATAGTTAGAATTTCTTTCTCTGCCCACGACAATCGCCGTGACAGCTATACAACATATTTATACCTATAGTACAGACGACTGTAAGATGTTTCAGCTGTAATGAATGAGCGATATTAGCATTTATGCCACGAGACCCTCTAGGCGCATTTTTAAAATACGAACATGACTCACAACGAGTGTTCTAGCCGGAGGCGAGGCTCGTTGCTACGAAAATAATTTTTAACCTAAACTACCAATGAATATGCGAAACGATAGAGGAACACGATTACCCGTGTTACGTTTTCAAAGAATTTAGCATCTTCGAAGTGAGAATAAAACGGTACAATCCACCTACGCTAGGTAAGGCTGGAGAAGAGAGAAAAAAATGGCGAATTTCATTAGGCAAGATCATAGATGGCGAACTGTCCGTAAGCATAGTTTGGTACGCACGTGGATGTTCTAGACTTGGGAGGGGTTAGGTTAGGTTAAGCTCGTTCAGGTTTAGGTAGGTCGATTAGGTTCTCTTGGGAGAGCAGTAGGTAGCGGGCAGTGAATATCACGAGAGCCAGCCAGAACGAGGTATACTGGGTGGGAGCCTGACCAGGAGAGAGAAAAAGAGAGAGAGAAAAGAGAGGTTAGCAAGAGAAGGGGTCAGGACGACCCAGGACGACGGCGGCGTTCAGTATCTTTCAGGCATTCGGCAAGTGCGCGACTTGAATGTCTCTATTGGATTTGATTTTTATGAATACAATAATCTGAGGCATTGGTAATCGTTAATCAGGATGGTTATGCATACCTGTTCGTTGGTCGTGCAGAGTGACGTAGTGTGCTGGTGAATGCAAGACAATTGGGAAGGTTAAAGTCAGGACAGACAGATCCCTTAGGTTCTTGGGAGAAGATGACAGCGTGAAAGGTAATTTCGTTGTCTTCTAGAATCTAGTCTGGCGTGATGTAGCAAAGTTTATAGAAAAAAATATATATGCGAATTGGTAACTACGTGTTTCGACGCGCCCTGCTAAAAGTTCGCCAGGTTAATGGAACGCGATCGAAACCGGTCGCGACAGGCAAGGAAGCGCGGAAGGATAAAAGATAAAGAAAAAGGGGTTTCGTGGGACGCTTCTTCTTCTTCCTTTTTTCTTCGTCGTCTTCTTGCGCTTCTTCATCATCTTCCTTGGTACCCTTTCTTCGTTTTTTCTTTTTTTTTCCGTTAAAATTTCATACGTGAATAATCTTCCTCGTGCTTGAAAATTCTAACCTATTTATCTTGAAACTTTGACGGATGACTCTATGAGAAGCGAATACATGGATTTTAATAGGACTTTTATTATGTTTTCATGCCATTTTCAATTGCTAGGTTAACACTGGGCGATTAATTATAATGACAGCATTAAGCGGACGTGAACAATGGATTTATGGTTGTTGGGGAAACTAGGAGGGTTGTGCCCGCGGGGTCACTGATCCTTTCTTGCTTGATATAATAAAGAACACGTCGCGATAGCACGCGCTTACGTGTCGTGCAAATAATAAATCTTATGCGACACAGAAGCCCCTAATGGATTTTCTGCTAAAAAGTATGACGGACAGGAAGACACGCTGGAACGAAGTCAATTGGGCAACTATGATTACAATAATTATCGTATAAACAAAAGAGGGCCGGCCGTTTCGAAAGAAAAATCAAAATTACATTAAACACGATTGACATTAATTCATTGATTTGACATTAAAAGATTGAACTTGGCTGTCAGCGAGTAAGCGCGGCAAATTTAACTGGAAACTTTTGAACGGTCGCCCGCGGCGAAACGAACAGTTAGGTCGCCGAAATCGCGAGTTGCGGTAGGTACTCTGCGCGACTCTTGCCAGTGGTTGGTAAGGTTAGGTTGGCCAGAACAAGATAAAGTTGAGGTTAGGTAGATGAGTTAGAACTTTTCTAGGAAGACGGGTAAGGCAAGCAGACACGTTGGATCTATTCGTTATAACGCACGTGTAGAAATACATATATGTATATATTCTTATGCGTACGGATGGGCATTTAGAGTTGCGTTAGGTTAGGTTGGGTTAGGTTAGATTGCTATCTTTCGATTACTGGCCCACATACTGCCTACGAATCCAACGCCTCTGTCGGCCTTTTACCTTTTTTATTATTATTTCTTTTTAATTTCTTTTCTAATGGAACCTTCCCTGTCAAATTTATTTACGACACATCGAATATCATACTTGCCGGTCGTCGACGAAGCCAGCATCCTTTTGGCTGTGCTTTTTATTTCTTTTTTCTATTTTCAAAAGCATCGTGATTCATTCTATCGAAACAGCTTATGGCTTTTCCAAGCATTGGCGTGAATGGCGTGCGAGACGGATTGCTTTGTTCGAACGACCGTTAGGCCATTGTCGTGTCGCTTTAGACGTCGCTTATGGCGGACCCAGCCTCGTTAGGGACAATTAAAATTAAATGACGAGGACGAGTGCGGTTTAATTGCCGCGTCACAACGCGTTAGGCTTCCCTCAATTTACGCTTATTAGATATTAACGCGTTTGGACAAGTAAAAGAGTTTTGTTCGGTACGCTGCTGTTAATATCCGTAAGCTGCGTATATAAATGCGTGCGCGTGACAATGGCTGGTAAAATAATTAAAAAAAAAGCCTTACTGAATATTCACCATGAAATACCTGTTTGCATTGAATTCTTCGATAATTAGCAGACGGTTCAGTTAGTCTAATTAAGGTGTCTTCTGCCGTAGGAACGACACAAGAGAAGATAAAGAAGGACAAAGCAAGGTATAACGAACGTAGTTTACATTCGAATACAAGATGGCTCCTCGCAGACTGTCGTCGACCACCTGACAATAACCTCATGGCGAATTTTCATTTTGCTGTTTTTTTCTCGTATCCTTATTCTTCTGCCTTCCCGGTAAAGTCCGGTAAACGTGTTTGTCCATCGTGAGAAGATACCACGCCGTACGCGTATGTATAGTCATACGTGAACTTGACAATTTCACAATTGCATTGTCCCGGCAACCAGTCCGAAACCGTTACTAATTAGACGGGAATTTTTGAAAAATTTTTCTATCCCAAAAAATCCGATTTATGCATATATTTTAATTTTCATTTTGCTGTGTCTTTTTTTTCTCATATCCTTATTCTTCTGTCTTCCCGGTAAAGTCCGGTAAACGTGTTTCGCCATCGTGAGAAGATACCACACCGTACGCGTACGTATAGTCATACGTGAACTTGACAATTTCACAATTGCATTGTCCCGGCAACCAGTCCGAAACCGTTACTAATTAGACGAGAATTTTTGAAAAATTTTTCTATCCCAAGAACCCTCGATTTATGCATATATACAAGCGTGCGTAACCTTACTTCATTTTTTTGGTCTCGTCTTCGGTTTCACCAAAAATACCGATACTCCCATTAGAATGACAATGGCGGCTCGAGCGAGCGACACGAGAGACATTCGTAAATACAAAGAAAAAGCAGATCGTCCGGTAAAGATACTCAAACGATCCGCGACTATTCTTCTACCGGTAGAAAAGATGGAGGCTGAATTAAGCGGGGTAATAAATCCGAAAGATACTACTCTTTCTCTCTTTCGTTCTTTGTCTGTCCCTCTCTCTCTCTCTCTCTCTCGTTCTTCTCGAAGGGAGAGAAAAATGGCGCCCGGTTCCCGAGGAGCAGTCACGATCAATCCGATTCGCGAGTCACGTTTTCTTGGCCGGCATTTCTGTTGGAACACCCGATAGTCGTTCTAGTTCTTCTACTATGTAAGCAACCGCCATAGTGCCTGCCAAGATACACGTATGCAACTATGCTTCGTTACCACTTTATAACATATATTATATATAATATACAGTAGACGCTCTTACGTATTATATATATATTGCGTGAGCCATGCGAGTTATATCTTAAGTATAAGAGCATACAGTAACGCAAACTTCCTATAGGCAAGTAAAGCCTGCTATAAGACATTTTTTTTTCTATACTATTTACTGTATATATAATATATCTGATATACCCAATATACCACAGCGTTAATACCCACAATTCACCAGAGGAAGCTAACGACTCCTTCGAGATTGTCGCAATTAGTCAAAGGGCAATTACGCCCGAGTGAGTATTAGTCTTCCGTGCCTAGTAGCAGTGATACTCGCGTGTGCGTATATACCTAGACGATACTATAAGAAGATAGCCAGGATCATTATTTCCATGGATTATTCGCGATGGAAGCATTAACGGCCGAATATCACGATACGTCGTAACTCCTTCGTAAGTACTACGTAAATCATGCTTCGAATCTAGAGCAGATTGTTTTTTTATTTTTTTTTTCACGCCGTTAATAGGACCAGTTTCCTATAAGGACTTTATTAGCCAGTGAAATAAAAGTTGTACGAATATATCGATACTCCTGGTAAAGTAAAGTCAGGATCGATCAGACCTATCTTGAGCTTGACTAGCTTTCTCGTATTTGCCTTTACGTATGGCGGCTTTGACTATCTTTTTCTTTTCATCTATCCTAGCGTGGGTGTAGACGACGGTTGTAGATTCAAAATGGCTGTGGCCGTACGCGTGCTCGTGGTACACGTTTGCGCAAACGTCTTGATTGCCAGGCTACCAGGCGAGCAGGATGCTAAGTATGTTACACGTACGTATGTATGTACATAACCAGTGAATGCGACTCGTGCGTGTCTCCCTGGACGCCGGTTGCTACTTGCGTCTGCGTGAAATTACGTTGCGCGACGTTCTCGCTCTGTATATACGTAGATTGGCGCGAAATGCAACACCCGTCATTGTGAGGAAAAAGGCGCCCTGCGTCCCTGAACTCGATACTGGTTGGTGGCGTCCTTTATTTTATAATGTATTCCACTCTCGATCGAAGGCTTCAATGGTGACATCTTTGTGTTGTTGATAAAGCATTTTTAAAACGTATCCGTAAGCAGGCTGACAGAGTGAGGTTATGCAATTCCCTAGGGACTTTTTTAAATTTACGTTCGAATTGTCACTTTTCTTTTTGTTTACTTGGGAGTTGTTTATCCGTTTGCTATGATTCTTGTCGATCCGAATAAATCATTTGGTTAAGTAGGAATGCATAAGTTCTACAGTAAACATGGATTCTCGATATGGTTTACGGGATCGGTTAGAAGTTCTAGGGACAATAGTCCATGCTTTCCGTAAATCAATATGTCTGCTGGAGCATAGTCCGTTAACTGGGTATGGAATTCGTATTTCTTTGTACGTAGAGAGTCAACGGGGGCAACGGTGACAATTGATAGAGAATTAAGTAAAAAATGGCCGCGTCTCCACGATCGTCAAAGAAATCGTAGCGAAGCGGTTGACTTTGCGGTTCTTATGGAATTTCTAACTTCCTAACCTATATTGTCGACTTGGACATTTTATCGGTACCGATCGGTCCACGTCGTTCTGCCTGTTTATTCGCTACTGTAACGAAAATTCTCGCGGAAACGGATCCTGGTCAAGTCTTTGGGAGTCGATGGCGTAAGGCCATTGCCCTTGAACTCGATCGTCGAATGAAATGCGATTCGCCAATGGACGCCAATTGTGAGTCACCATTGCTGCCAATGTACACGTAAGAAACGATACCAAGTTTATAGTTAAGGATGCCAACTGCTGTGAATAATATGTATGCAAATATTTATTGCAACTAGGTACATTATATATATATATATAGCCTCCACGTGTTTTTTTAAGAGATTGCGAAGAGTGGCCCATTGTCCGTGGTTTGCGGTCTAGGATTGTTTACCACGCAAACAATGAAATATCGGCAAATATTTGTCAAGAATTTTGGACGTATTTCTCCACTGAGTTTCTTTCTATATGGCTCAGTTGTTACTTGGACTCCCTGCTGTGCCGTACAAGGTTTCCCGGGTGTGACCAATTTTTGAGGTGGAAAAAAAAGGAAAATTATGCATCTTCATTTCCAATGGTAAAAGGGCGTTCAGAATCATTCAAGATGGGTGCTAGACGCTTTTTCAAAACCGCGCGTATTCCTGATGTCAAAGAGACCGATACTTTATTGCTAATCGCGAATTCGCGCAGAACCATTTCTAATTGTAAGATCAAATCAAAACGCCCGCGCACGCGTGACACCGTCAGATGCGGAAATTCGCAAGAATCAAATTCAGTGATTTTCAGTGATCTTAAACGATGCGTAAATCACATACGTTGCTTATGCAATGGACTTAATTATCTAAAACCTGAACAATGGCTGAACGTACATAGCGAAGCGTCAACAATGCTCCTGAAGGTCAGTAAAAATTTCTCCCATCTCCTCAACGCCAATTCGAAACACCTATCCACTGATCCAACGGACAAGGTAAAATGGCGCGAATATTCAAAAAGTCGCAACAAACAAAGAAAAAAAAAATATTTAAACACGAAAAGAGAGTGACCGACACTTTCTTCGGTATCAGGATTTCAGCGTCCAACCTAACCTGATCTCAAGCAACGACATTCTCACGTATCCTATAAATATTTAATAAACACACACCCAACTCATTCCTAATTAACAAAAGCTCCAATAGTGATCCTCAAGTTTCAATTTACCCATAGTTCCTGCAAAGCTTCCTCTTTCTTTTACTCACTTCGCGTATCCCGTACGTTCCAGTAATTCTCTCTCTTGCTCCAATCTTTTACTCTCCTCCCTCTCTGTCTCTCCCCCGTAAAGACTACACGTCGTCTCTCCTAATCGACTCTCCCATGACTGTGTACACTTTAGTATCCTCTTCTTTGGACTGTAGTAGAAATAACGCAGACTAACGGTACCCAAATGATTAGCACACTAACCAAGATCTACTCTTGCCGAGTATATCAAAGATAAATATAAATATACACGTCGCGTATATAATCTCCAAGATGAAGAACATCCCGTCCGGGTTTTACCTGGAAGAAGTTTCCATTTCAATAAAGACATATATATATATATACACGACGCTGGTATTACTGTTACGTGTGTATTAACCTGTGAATGGTCCGGGACGCTCGACAAACGTCGTGGTCGAGTAAGCTCTTGGGGCGTCGGGACGCATACGTCGCGCAGACGTAATACCATCCGCATACCCGGAGAGCAGAATAACGTCGACCACTTCCGAGGAAGGTTCACCACGTATCCAACGGTATCCATCTTGATTTAAATGCTAATAGAAATTTTTTCTTCCTCTCTCTCTCTCTGTTTATTCTTATCCTTCGGACAGTCTCTACGAACAAGGAGTAATGGAGATACTGATAACTCCTTCGACTCCAAGTATAGCGGTATTGCGCCCGGGTTACCTGTAACCGATAACGACTCTGTTAGCCCGATGGGATTACGTACATATGTAATTACAGACAAACCGGATACCCGATGCTCCGTGTCCTGGACTACGTGAGCATTGAATAATTATTGTGGCCGTATTAAAGGCGCGCTGCTATCAAGACCGTCGGGATTGAGTCTGATAAGAAAATTTTTTATTTTTATCAATTATTTTTTTCATTTTACACTCCCATAGAGCTTTCCTTAACGGAGTCCTTGATTATATACTCCAGGCTTAACGAATCCTATCGACGCAATTGTTGCTCGTCAATAGTCATGAAATGATTGGGTAGAAAGGTTCCATGGGTACCAATATTAAAAGTTTAAATGATCTTTATATATATATAGATTGCTTCTCATGGCCCTTTAAGACATCCAAGATCAGCCCACCGGACGTCTCTTTACTTTCTATTTTGATCTTATTCTCTCTTTGCTCTTCTCTTGTATTTCCTCTTTATACTCTTAGCCGTCCCTCTTTCTCTTTTTGCCTCCCGTTCCCTCGTCCTTTCACGCTCTATCCATCCACTGCCTCTTAGCCAGGGTTTTGCACGCTTGTACGTCATTACGATCAACATTGCCGTCAGAAGGCCGTGACACCAGCCTTCCTGGTTCCTGGGCGTAACGTAAAGCCTTATACGCGCAAGTCCAGGTGATGCTTATCTAAATAAATTCTCCGGGCGCCCTTACAACTGGAGCTATTTAGCTCAGCGAGCAATCAGCACTGATAAATAATTCAAACCAGTCTACGATAATATCTTTGTAATCTGTTTTATCTGTTACGCGCTATGTGTTTCCCTCGTGCACTTTGACCTTATATTAGGTTAGGATTATGGGTAATTAATACTTTCCTATGCTCGTTCACGGTTCTGAGAGCGACTTTATGCATTTCCAAGTTACCTGTATCAAGGTCTACTTATCATCCGACTACCTCGTTCTCCATTACACGTGCTTTACACATATGTTTATATATATATATATACTGGCAGCCTCTGTCTCTCTCCTTCTTCAACCACAGAACCCCAAGAGCTTGACCGTTAAGCTCGATTTGCATCGAAGGCATTTTAACTGGATCGCAGTCAGCCACTATCGATCCTTTACTGATAGGACGTGACTGTGCACCTAGGGTTTTCTCTCGTTGTTCATTAATTTCACCAGAGACCCTAAGAGGAGAGTCTATAGCTAACGAGACGATAGGGTCGAGGATACAGAGAAGATTAGACAAAAATAATTTTTCTTTTTTAGGTTAGATTACGTCGGAATGGAATTGGCTGAAAATTTGCTTTTATTATTATTATTTTCTTGGTTGATATTGTTTCTTTTTTTATTGGCATTCATTAATTACCGTATGGATCGGTAACTGTGATCGGGTCCACGTGTACGGCTACGAAACTCTCGTAACCCCTTTGGTCACGCTCTTCTTATTTTAACTGTGCGATCCGGTTAAGAGAGAGAAAGAGAGAGAGAAAGAGAGAGAGAGGGAAAAGGAGATAAAAAAAGGAACTGAGAAAAATGTCGAACGCGCTTCGGTGTCTCGGTATGAATTCTTTTTTAAGAAGTGAATTTAGGGGCGATATTATCTAATCGCTTTTTATTGGATTTATTTTACTTTGATCCCTTCGACAGACCCGTCGATACCATTACTATTGTTATTATGCGGGTCGTTATAATGATTTATGAAAATGATTTATCACGGGGTGCGGGGGAAGGATTTTTTTCTTGACGCTTAACTGATCGGTTAAGGTATTTATATATATATATCTATAGATACAGTATGGATACGTATGGATATAGTATATTAAACTTTGAAGTTATATGGTGACTTTCGCTCCATATTGGATGCGCGTCTTAGTTGCGAAAACTGGGACGTCGTATTTACCGTTCGCATTCCTAAGAGTAACGCCACTTCCGGTTTGTCGTTTATATCGTTATGATTATCGTCATACGATTGGTATAATCCATTAGGCTAGTCAATAAAAATTCTTCGTGGGTATATTACAAAAAAAAAAAACAAAGAAATTATTATCATATCCCCGTAGCAAAGTACGGTTTAGCCTAATTTTGAATCGCACGAAATTTTGCAAGGGTCATGCAGAAATTACGGTTGAAAAATATATAGCGTCTTTTTTGGCACAGTTCCCACTCAACGACCAGTCATTAAACTCTGAGGTCATTCCCATAATTGATAGCAGGCGTCCAGTGCCGTATATCTTGCGAGCCATGACTCGATAGGACTTCCTGCGATATCTCACAGTCCAAGTAGGAACCGTAAGACCTCTTTCGAGTTAGCACAGTCACAAAGGAAAATCCAAAAAACTAGTAATTTTTGGGGCCGTAACACGATGACGAGGAGATTGCACAAAAAATAGGATATGGGGAGTGTTGGCGATTTTAAAGAATTAAAAAGAAAACGCAATTGAAAAATTATGATTTTTGACTATTGGGGGGCAGCACCCGTTTTTGGACTATAATTCTACATATATATATTTATTATGGTCAATCCATAAAATGCATTAGACCGGAACTCGATGCGCTCCCGTTACCGGACGTAAATAGATGCACTTTATTACGCAAATGCACTACAGCTCGTGACGCACGGACACTGTTATCTGGAAACTATTGATTTT
>JARQST010000567.1:0-12663 GCA_030142225.1 Pachycephus smyrnensis | reverse complement strand
AAATAGATGCACTTTATTACGCAAATGCACTACAGCTCGTGACGCACGGACACTGTTATCTGGAAACTATTGATTTTCTTTTAACGCGACTGGCTTTGCCATATGTCACCCGCGTCCTGTTCCCATACCATTGTTTAACGAATCAGCTAGGTTAAAAAGGGTTTTAACGTGTTTCGCAGTGTTTCTCATGCAAGTTTCGTCTTTACGGGATCCATGCTTGTCTTTGTCATTTTCAATACAAAATTGCATCCCCTATGGGGGAAAAAAAAGAAAAAAAAATCATCCAAAACGGAACCAAAATTATTTTAGCGGCGATAATAAATCTTTTTTTATATATATCAATTAAACTTTAATTATAGATTGATTAATTGCCATGGAAAAATATTCGTGTGTTCTGTGCACTGCTTGTGGTGTCGTTTTAAGGTTGGAAGTGCGCAGACCCGCATAAGGTTCCCCTTTGTTTGGCACCTGCCTAGTCTATATATGTATCAGTGATTAAGGTACTTGGTAAAGTGGGGGTGGGGTGGGAGGGGGGTACGAGAGTGTATGACTATATATATACACACACATGAACAATTGCACCACGTGTTCCTGAAATACAATGAACACGTATAGAGCGATGACGTAGCATATGTGAACATATATATAGATATATAAGTATACAATAGTAGGGGGAGAAGTAATAAGTATGCAAGATACTAAATTCAAGTATGGCAGCTGTGTCCTTAGTTAATTGAACGCTTGGTGGGTCCCTTGTGCTGGTTAAATGGCTGTTTGAAATAAGTCAATGTTACAGTCATGCAGGTAGAGGGAGGGGGGTATCATATGTAGAACATATGAAAAAAAAAAGAATTTCATCATTTACAGGTAAAACAAGAATAATTGCATAACTGTTTGGATCGCGAATGATTTTTCTAAAAACGAGGTAAAAAACCGTGAAAGAGAAGATGATGATGATCCAGAATGAATAATCAATGTGGGTAGTGATTACTGAGAATTGAATCACTGTTTTTTGTATTTTTTTTTATACCATGACGATACCATGACGCAATTCATTGTATACAGTGGCAGTATGCAATTGTTTGGATGACTTTTTTTTTAAATAATCCTCAGAAGACCGGAATCCCGTAAGATGAGTCGAAGAGACAGGATGTGGAATTTCGTGAAGGATATCCTGTGGTTTGATCTCCATTTTCTTTTTTTTGTCCTTCCCTCTTCAAACAAAAGTCCGGGAGAGGCTTAGTCGATGCTCGCTTATCAACCAGTACGGGCAGTAACACGCTTTATCGGGTTTTATCGAGAGTGAAAAATTGTTAGGTTATGTTCTCTTTTTTATTTTTTTTTTACTTCTATTTTGAGATACTTATCAGGCTCGCGATATCTTTCGTGTTGCTAAGCCACTATGGACATGTAATACGTATTGAGGTATGCGATGAGATCGACTTGATGAGGGAACCTACGCGTTATCATTATCAGGGTCTGTTGTCATTATCAGGCTGGGAATATCGTAACTGGGTGTAACGACTGCCAAGGTGGAGTTGACAGTTGCTCGATTGCTTTCAATGACGGCGGAGCAATCTCGCGTGGTTCGGTGACTGTGATAATGATCTTGGGAGTATAATGACAGTGATTAGATTAATGAATAATAACAATAATAACGATGACATAAATTTTCGAGCGATCACGTAAAAAGTGCTAAGAGACAAAATACGTGATGTTATGCAAGATAGAGAAAAAATTATTTGTCTTTAATTCAAATAAATTAATCGATCGATTGTGATTAATTAAATTTTATCGAGATCTAACGATCGTTGTTACAATTATTCGCTGGTGGGATCGCACGCGCGATGAGAAATCGTTATCGATCGGTATCATAAAGACTTTTGAAACGTTCGGAGAAGATACTGAAGGTGGGAGAATTCGGTAGGACGATAATGATAAGGCCATCGATCATCATCGATACTCCAGATACGAATGGTCCAATCGAATTAATTTTCGGTCGACGCGCCCGACGGTGAATTAATTAGAGCGTGGTCCTTTTGGGGTATCTCCTCCCGCGTAGATGTTCCGTCGATAAGAACGGATGGGAGTGAGGATGTCGTGCAGGAGAAAGATCGATGCCAAATTGTGGCTCAGCTACACGACCGCGGTAAGTGATCGACGACAAGGACGATGATTTTATTTTGCGTTGAATTTATTATTTAATTAGTTCTGATAAAGGAATTAAAAAATGCTTATTCAATATCGATACGACGTTTTTTTTTTTATTAGGGTTGTTACGCTTTATTTTTTGACTTACCGGTTTCCGATTAAAAACTTTGTATCTCCCAACGCCGGCTGTAATCGATCGATCGCCAATTCTTATCTGCCTTGGCAAGTACGTCACGCGTATCGTCCTCGAATAATTGATGATACGCCATTTGCATCTGGGCGTATTAACGATCATTGATCGTAGAGTCTGGTGCTCCTTTATCAGAAGGGCTGCTCTCGGACCGATTACAGGCTCGTGTAATATAAGACTGGAGAGACTCGGGTGGGTGGAGCCAGGATGTGGAGAATGGATGGAAGAAATAAATTTTCTCGGAGAAACCGAAGCGACACGCGTTCAGTGAGAAGATCTATTAAGAGAAAAAAAAACTAGATCACGTAAATCGGCCGAGCGATCGTTAAGTCGAGACGAAGATTAAAAAAAAAAAGAACGAAACCGATAAAATTAATCATAGATGAATATTCAGAAGATCATATAGTTTGTTTAAATTTAAATATACGTTTAAAGAAAATATGTAAAAATATTTTTTTTTCAAATTTCAATTATCTACTTCCCGTCAAATTTCCAAAAATCACCTTCGAAATCCCTCCAGAGTCATTGATTCCGTGGGAAAATTCTTAGAGTCACTTTCAGACCTAACGAATTATTTTGAGCGTGTCATGTACCAGATTTCCCCTCGGGTGTCCGCAGTCTAGTCCCGGGGTCCCAGACGCCCTGGACGCCCTAAAACGCCCCAGGGCCTCCAAGTATTAATGGAGAGGATAGCATACAGCGAAGGAAGGATAACCTATAAGAGAAACAAGACCGAGCCCTCATTCTCTATCCTTAACAGACCTCCACGAACCTCTTCTCTGAGAACAGCAGGTAACCTGGGCTCTGTATTCCTCAGCTCCCACAATCCGCCTCACTCAGCGTTCACAATCAGTGCGACTTCATTCCAAAAGTTACTATCATCCTTTAACGTCCACTATCAGTGCAATAAAATCCCGCTCGTACCCAAAGAAAAGTAAGACCTAACCTGAAAAATCGCTCGACGCAAAAAATCATAACGTTAAAACTATCCGACGTCGTTTTGACGTTATCGAAAAAAAGGTCAAATTATCAACTTTCGATTCTTATCCGATTTTGAGTCGTCTGATTACATATACGTTTACATTAGAATCAACGTGGGTGGAAACACGGAGGCCTTACAGTCCCTGTAGTTGATACCGACTACCTGACGCGACCTGGTGGACATATACTTCAAGTGTTCAAAAAGCCTGAACACCTACCTGTTTCCATTTACTATATACATACGTATAGGTTATGTATGGTTAGGTTTGTCTTTCTTCTTTCTCTGCGTTCGCATTGGTCTCCTTTACGTTTTAGTTCATCCAACCCTCTCACTCTCTCTCTCTTCTCTTTCTCCACCTCTTCTCCTCTCTTGGCCTGAATCTTTCTCTTATTCTCAGCTCTCGGCTCACAGTCTGTCAGAGGGGCCCATCCCACTCTCCGTTACCCTCTCGTTTTACCGGCTACAACGACCAGACGGCGTACCAGTCTGATCTTGAACGCGGTCCCGAGAGTGTCTCTCTCTCTCTCTCGCTCTCATTATTTTCTCGTATTACTTTTCGCTCGCTCCGTGCTCTTTCCTCTTGCCACGAGAAAGAGAGACTTCGCGAGAGCGGCTACGGGAGAGTTCACGGTTTAACAAGTTCTACAGTGTATATATATATAAGTGTATATATTTACCGAAAGAATGGCGGCGGATGGAAAATGAAAATTTTCAAAATTACTTGCAATTACTCGTTAAGAACGCTCTTCCTTACCTGTCGTCCGTATAGACGTTTGGAAGGATGTAAAATTTGTCTTTCTTTCTGCTTTTTGAATGCCTCCTCCTTTCGCGCCATTAATTTTCAACGTCCGTGAAAAGTACAGGTGTATTTTCTCACGGGGCTTTCGTGGAAGGGATCATTGTGCTGTCCGGTTCTTGGAATTTTTTCTTTTTTTTTCCCCTAAAGAAGAACCAAGATATACTTTCGTCTCGCCACAACCTCAACGTACCCCCGGGACATTTTACTGTTGAAATCTTTCCTTCCTACGCGTGCACGCTGTGTGTTGTTTCAATTGGATATAACGGACGTCGTCGACTTGCCGATATACTATACCTATAGTTGGTCCACTGGGACACGGAAATGTTCGGATAAGCATTTGTTTCCTGGACTTGTGGAAATGTCAGCAAAAACATGGAGTCCCCGGTACGTAACAACCTAGACCACCAGGTCGTAAGAGAATTACAAAAAAAGATTACAAAAAAAATCAATTTTTCCTAACCTCCAATTTTTTCGGGGCGTTACCTACTACTGTCACGCTCTTACGTTTCGAAAACGAACAAGAGCACCAGATAAAATAAGTATCTCAATTACTTTTATACTCGTCGCTGACATACTCGGAAATTATCTGGTGACATTAAATGGTCTGAAAAGAAATGACGTTTGTCGTTAAACAAGCAATTATTCAAATCGCTGACGTAATCAGTCTTCAAGTCGAATGACACACTGATGGTATATAAAAATGCGCGTCTTTATATACATATATTATATACGATAAGCACTGTCGTGTATTCAGCAAAGTAGTCAGCAACAATGGCGATCAAATTCCCCGTGACTCCATAGTAATTATCTACTGTCCGGAAGACTTTCTCCTTTCCGTTACTTCTCTTCTCGACAGCCCGACCAAGAGCATCCTAAGGATAGGAGTAGGTAACCGGTGCGCGCTGTAAAGAGTTGAAGGAGGATGGGGAATGACGATTAGACCACGTGGACAGCGATGACGTCATTCCATTTTCAAAATCCCCGCCTCGTTAATTCTCAACGTCGTTTGTCGGTCGATCGAGCGACTTGTCAGATTCTTTTTTTTCTTTTTTGGTTATTACAGCTGTGCTGAGATTGATTATATTTTTACGTGCATTCTCGCGTTTTACGCGATCCTTATCAATTTTCCGAATTTATTATCAAATAATAATCAGTCGGTGCCGGCCGTCTTTTATTAAACGCTGATTTGATTCGTCCCATGGACGAAAAACCGTTGGCAAGAATGGAGAAAGTTTGTGCCACTTAGGCCATTTTTGATGTGACCACTTTTTTTGGATTAATACATACATATATATATACACGTGTAGGAATATTTATATCGATCGCGAAACGACTAAATGTATTTTTCTGAGGATTCACGAAAAAAAAAATAACAGTACAGTGGTAAATGGCGGTTAATCCAAGGAAAAGTGACTGATGGCTAATTCTCTGGGGAATTAATTATTATAGGGAACTTTCTGTCTAGATTAATTTTATTTGTGGCACGGGTCTTCCTTATTATTTTTATTTTCCATCCTTGTAATACCGTCTGGGAATCCCCTATGGCGTCTAGCTAATAATCCATTAAGCGTTGGGCGTCGCCATGACTACCGCGAGCTTACCTGTCTCTTTCCATGAATTACGTACATACCTACTGGCATTTACGGCAACTTTTATCATTTCTTTTTTTTTTTATTTATTATTTATGGACCCGTTTTCAGCTCACCCGGTAGACGCGTGCAAGTTACCACCCCGTGCAAGTACGTAAGCGCCTCTATACGTATATACGTATTCAGTGCCAGTAGGTTGGTACGTAACCTCCCACTCAGCACCAGCCAACGGCTAATTACAACGTGTCGTGAAAATTTGCGGCTTCCTCAGAATTCGCGACGTCATAAATTTCCACCTCTCTTTATTCTTTGCCGATATCTGACTCCTCCGTACACAAAGAGAGAGAGAGAGAGAGAGAGAGATAGAGGGGGGAGGGGCTTTGTGTTATCATTACTATTTACTGGTTATTAACACTGTATTAAAATTCTAAGGAATGCTGGTTTTTTCTTAACATATTTAGGGCGGGTGCACAAGTACGATGCACATCTCGTTACTGTGATAAGAAAAAAATTTTTTTTGGGTTAAAAGACATTTTCGTTAATCGAGCGTACTTTGTGCTTTGTTATTACGTATTTTGTTTTTTTAATAGATTCTATTTTCAAAGGAGCGAAGGAGGAGTATCTTTACTTGTCTCGTTCTCACGTAGTAAAGTCGCTCGTTGCAATAGCTGCAAAGTTCAAGCGCACCAGAACTGTTTATTTAGCACATCGGTGACTTCGTTATCGTCGTGCAAAGATTAGAAAGAACGACGACGTTTTAACTGCTGATAACGTTTCGGGCTATATTATATGCATATATATATATATACACGTGCACGTATGCCGACGATATTGTCTCTACGTGCAAATGGAAACTCGGCCTGAAGAAAAGCAATGCCGAAGAGAATAGCAAGCAGCGTGTGTATACATTAAACGTGCACTGGTAGTCAAGGATCGAAAAGATCACTGTACCTACTCGGTTACCGTTTATCGTTGACCTAGAACCAAGTTCGGCACAGTTGCTGTTAATCTGCGAAAGAGTAAAGAAAAGAAGGAAAAAAAATACTCCGGTTCAGGCAGCACCGTTTTTTTCTCTCTTCGATTCTACCAGCAGATTAAGATTAATCTAACGATCTATAGATCCGTGGGTGGACAGAGGGCAGGTTACGAATAATTTGTCGATCGACGATCGTATCGCTGTTTTGGAATCGACACGTTTCCGAGGGGGGGTGGGGGTGGGACGGAGTAATTAACGGTTAATGATAATCGCGAAATTGATCGAGCATGGAAATCAGTTTACGTATCGATCTATAAGAGCTTACTTGATCGTGACTCCTTGGCTCTAATTGGGATCTTTGAAGTAATACTTTATTGCAAGATCTTATAGAAAATTGCTTTATCCCGCGATCATTCCAGATCAGCCGTTAAGCCGTGGGTACACCTCGTGACAAAAGTTTTGTAGATCCTTAAGTCGGATCCTATGCCAAAGTCGTCGTTTTCAGGATCGATATAGATCGGACTGTGGAATTGAAAGTCATCGCGTCCAGAAGATTTAGCGGAAGCACGTGCCGGTATCCCGAGGGAACCGTAGAGGGAATCAAAAACCGCTTTCATTAATCCCAAAAGGGAACAGCTGCTGCTGCTGTAACTGCACGTAAAGCCGCCATAGAACGCGGGATCCTTTAAATACTGGCAAATCGGCCGGAACTGGTTTCTCATTGTCGTAAAGATTTAGGTGACGCTCAGGACCACGATGATTCTATACAGTGGAATATATTAGAATGATAATTAAATCAGTCAGAGATGTACTGCCGTGTGTATAATGGTCTGAAGTCAGTTATGGAATATATTATTGTATCAGATGTGTATATATATGGTGGCAAACGTGATCTTTTTCTTTTTGTAGTAACTATATAAGCTATGAGTCCTGACAGCGCCCTTATCCCAGACTCCTTTCTCTCGTAACGTTTTATCCCTACCGTACGTGGATCACCAGGTCGAGTCTTTCTGGTCTCACTTTACACCTGGATAGCTTTGCTTTTCTTTTGACACAGCTGCGCCTTTTTGCCACACGCTCGAAAATTCATCAAGGGCATCGTGGTCGTGGCTTCCTACAAGAGTCGTCTTCCCGGTCGGCCAGGTAATCGATTAGACCGGTAGACCGTGTGCGGAGAGGAGCATGTCGATAAATGGACACTATGACATAATTGCATCGGGGAACAAAAGAAAAAAAAGCATACACGAGAACCATATTTGTAATTCTTGTCAAATGCTTCCAGATGGAGACCGAGGTGAAGACTTTGAAGCAGGAGCTGGCAAGAACCAGGGAAGCCTTGAGAGCGGCTACGAAGAGATGCAGGGACCTGGTGCGAGAGTTGGACAACAGGACGGCGGGACGAGAGACAGAGAGAGCGCTTCGCGATCAGCAACTGTCCAGGATCCTGCGTGCCCTTTTGGTCCTGGAGGGACGTCTTAAGCAGGAGCAAAAATCCATCAGACAGCTTCTCTGCGAGAAGGACACCGTTATTCGCAATCAGCAGCTAGAGATTGCCAAGCTCCGACGTTACACGAAAAATTACATCAAGTCCAAGCGCGAGAACGTCGTCTGCAAGGACACGATTAATGATAACGATAGGTCCGCTGCTGATGACCCGTCGACGGCTGATCTCCAGAGCGTCAAGAGGGACGTGAGCCGATCCGACAGCAGTCTCAGCAAGGACATTCAGAATCTTAAGTGCGAGATCATCACCAAGCTTAACGCTGAACAGGAACACCCTGGTACGGGTATCAGGAAGACGCACAGCTTCGCCGAGAGCGATATATCCAAGACGAGTATAACCAGCAGTGAGAATAATACGGACGTGTCGATCATCACCACGACGACCGACAGCAGTCCTTCCCTACTTAGCACCGAGGGTTTCTGCGAGGGTGAGAGTACCGACGTATCACCAGGTTCCACCCTGAACAAGTCGAACAGATGCACACCGACTACGGTCACCGACAGCGATACGGAACTCACCACCCTAGACGACAGAGTGGAATTTCCCAAGCGACGCTTCGCTATCGTCAGGTCGAAGCCGCTGAAGATATACAAAAGGTCAGAGACGAAGAGCCAGGGTATCGCGAGGACGGACAGTAAGGACGACGGTATGGACTGTAATTACGCGTCCGAGGATGACGACGAGGATGACGATGACGAGGAGGAAGAGCAACACCAGGAGGAACCGGTCTATGAGAATGCTTGCAAGGAGAACAATGCCAGGAACCTGGAGAAGGAGGCGCGCGTTCTCAGGAGTTCCAGGATAGACGTCCAGGAGGAAACGAATCTTGAGGAGAACAGTGGCAACTGGTACAGTGATCCTGATGAAGATAGAAATAGCGACGAGGTATTCGGTACTTATCGTTCCAATGGGAATCACAATTCCGTCCTGGAGTGCGTCAATCAGATCCTCCTCAGGGACATGGAGGAGGAGGATAGCGTTCTGTCGGTGCCAAGACAGTTCAAGCATCGCGGTAGAATAGTCAGTTTCCAGCCTGCAAGACTATCCGACATCGAATCCGTGGGTTCGGAGATGGAGAGACGGAATTCTGACGAAAATATCATCGAGAAGGATAACAACAATGGCGGAAGTAACGTCGGGGATCCTGAAAGTGGAATGTTCGAGGCCACTACCTCCGAGGATGAGTTTGGTATGAAAATCGTTCAGTCAGCCAACGAAGTCGTCAGTGACGTCCTCGCAGAGACCGTCGAGGAGTCAACGGTCGAGACCATCGAATCCAAGGCTATACCAATCCTGATAATAGAACCAAAGGTGAACGAGGTATCGTTGAACAATAATCCTCCAAAAATCAAGACAAACGCCGAGTCACCGAGTCCGCCATTAAGGATGGAGAGGATAGAGGAGAAAGCTTGTCTTCAAATGTCGACCAAGGGTCTGACCATAGCTAAGAATTTAGACTACGAAGATATAGAGTCTCTGCCGGAAGTGATCTCACCGCCGCCGAAGACGCCACCTGCATTACCGCCAAAACCACAATTCAAGAACAATACGTTAATCTTGAAAAAAATACCCAGCCCCTCGTTCCTCATAAACGAGTCTCACAAGAGACAACTGTCGGCAGACGGTACGCCGGAACACGAGAAGAAAAGATTTGGCTTTTCCGTATCGCAAAAAAGTGTTTCCAACAACGCGCCAAACGCGACGGTTCGAACGTTGACCTACGACGAGAGAAACGGTCGTTCGCCATCAAGATTAAACGACAGCTACGACGGTACTCTCAGAAAGAATAAATTCAACAGTATTCGCTCGTCCTTTCAGTCAAGACAGAATCAAGATGGTTGCCAAGAGAAGCCCAAGCTAGCCAAGGTAACGAATATCGTCCGTCATTTCGAGGAGTTCAAGATCGGCGAAGCGGAAGAACGCGGAACAAAGGATCATCGCGCGCGAGACAAGCACGTTGATTTCGATCAGGATTTTGACATAAGGCAAAATTTCGAGGAATTCCGTCTGGACGACTGTGATCTCTCGGCTGATCCAGATCGCGCGGAGGCTGATGGCTCCGAGAGGTTAGGAAATCTTATAGCGTCGAATCATACGGAAACTGGCGGGAAAGCTATTAAAGATTCAAATCTGAATGGCGGTTATTACGATCATTTTTTGGAAGCAACTGGACTCAGCAACAAGTCCATCCTGACGCCGTCACGACTTCTTAGCAATCACAAGAGCGTTCTCAAACCTAAGGATGTAAAGTACAAGAACAAGATCAAGGCCACGGCCATCTTGGAGAAACATGGCGTCTCCGTAACGGGTGCCACCCATACGCACGTTAAGCATTGGACAGGACCGTTCGTATGACGCGATCTGAACGTTCGTTAAGTAACCTCGTTAATTATTCTTCTATCGTAATTATCCTAGTTCGACGATCGCGTCGAGAAACAGACAAAGAGAGTTTAGTAAACGTGAATCTTATGAGACCGGAAGTCATCGATAAGAACATTTTGTGTAACGCTTTAACAGTATTTCTATTTTTTGTCGTCCTTCCGGTCGTCACCTTTTTTTTTATCTTCTCGATAAGCAAATCAATTTCGCATTTAAACGATGGAAAAGTATTTCTAACAAAAACGTTATTCCGAGTGGCCAACACTTATACCGGGTGTCCTTAAGCTCGAGGATCGACCCGTGTTATCCTTTGGCGGACTGAATGAGGTACCGAGCGACTGTTATTGTGATTTTTTATTTTTTTCCTCCCTTCTATTATTAATGATCGCAAAAGAACATTAAACGATTATTGTATTAACGTTTAAGTCACGAGAGATGTTATTAAGGTCGGTTCGCTATCCGACGCAAAGTCTTTAACGTATATAAAAGTCAGTCTATCATGGAAATTATATTAGCAGACAAAAAATATACTTTCGTATCGTTCAACGAATTATTTATGTTGTATTATTCCATTTCCTGTGACGTCATAAGGAGACGAAACGTTTTCCACTTCCGCTGATGGATTTCAATAAATGTTTTTTTTATAAAGCGTCCATTGGCAATGTCCTATGTTTTTATCCTTTGTCCCCTCCATTCCTCTTGCCTTAATAAGTTAGTCTTATTTTATTACTAAGCATAATTCAGTACTAAACATAAACAAAGTCTTATTTTATTACTAAGGATAATTCAGTACTGAATATTATAAACAATTTTGACTGCTAGTACGAGTTAAAAACAGAGAGGCGTTTGCTGACGTCATAATTCGATCTTGTTATAATAATCGTGGAATGCGTATTATTGAATAGCTTTTCAATTTTATACTGAAAATGAGTCACTGCAAAATGGGCTTTGATATTGACAAAAATAATGTTATCGACATGACTCTATTAGAATTGACTGAAGATAAGTAAGATTAGGCATCTTATCGAGTCTGGGTGTTGCGCACATACAGTAGATCGAGTTACCGACTGAAATGGCCAAAATTACGAACGCACCGTAAGATGGTGCCAGCTACTAGATGAAATAAGAACGAGGGACGAAATTACGCGTGCAAAACGTCAAATATTATTTATCATGACATACCTTTCACGAAATAGGTGAACAGTAAGTACGAAACGCAAAAAATGAAATTAATTTTTGCAAAATGGGAGGGCGGATCTGAAATTTGAACTTCGCCATAAACCGTTCCCATCCTACTATTTGTTCATCGTAACCCCGTTCAACTCTTCGTGAAAGCTTTGGGATGGCCGCTTACAAAAACATCTACCGGCTTTAGAAAAGAAAAAGAAATGAGCTGTTCACTCACCAAAGAATCCTCGTCTTGAAGGTCCTTGTCATCTGGTCCTTATCATCCTCTCAGTTTTTCTTGTTCATATTTCACAAGACCAGCCCGTTGTTCGACACAAGAGGGTCCGTTCGCGCGACGAGTTGACGATTCGACACTCGCGATTAATTTTGCACTCGCGTATTTTCGGATGCGGACTAATTATTTAATTAGTATTACTGGATTAAGACCCGCACTTTCTAGCGCGATATAGAATGACTGCGAAAGAGTTACTTAAATAGACCGATTCATCGTGTTACGTCGTTTCGAAAGTGTAGATAAGGGATAAGGGGTATTGGAAGAGATAGTGTGAAATGGACTGAAGGCCCGAGGCAAAACACCTCAAGAAAAAGATGATGATACAGATAGAGAACAATTGTTACAAACATTAAAATCAACGTAAGACAAATGCAAAGGAACGGATTAAGCGGTCTAGGATGAGAAATGCAGGCGATCGAAACCCAACCCCCACGAACAGCTGGGCAGAAACGAATGAAGAACGAAAGGATAGTAGTAAAACAAAGCAGGAGGAAAAATGAGGGAAAAGGGAGCGAAATGGGCCCCTCCCCGCCCATTTCCGTGGGGTCCTACCCCTCCACAAGGGAGCTACGACCCCTCCGAGGCCCAGCGGAGGACCGTGTTTTGGGGATTGAGGAAAAAACCCCCGAGT
>JARQST010000565.1:187450-237131 GCA_030142225.1 Pachycephus smyrnensis | reverse complement strand
CGAGCTTTGGATCAAGCATTGCCGTGTTGTGCCGGTTGGAGAATTTATGTCGCGACGTCCGTACTACGTCGCTCTATGCCTGGACGGGAAAATAAGCGAACCCCCATCACCTGTAAAGATAGGTAACAGTACGTAGAGACTGGCAGTCACGTAAAAGTCTGGAATACCCAGTTCTATTGGTATTGCCTGGATTTTACCTCTAGGATGGGCATAGAATTAGGTCGGTCTATAGAATGATCCTCTCCATGAGGACGATTGCCATCAAGATCGGTTGGTTCTAGCAGAAGGGCTGCCACGGTCACCGAGTCCCGTGGATATACTTGCTAATGGAATTGGGTACGAGGGTGAAGCTAAGTGGCCCGAGATCCTCAAGGTCGTCTCCGGCGAGGGTGAGTTGAGTCCCCCTCTAGGCCGACATTGGATTATATTTGTTTTTCTTTTTTTTTTTAATCAGGACATCTGTCTCTGCTTGTCTCGACGGGATTTGGACCGAAAAGAAGAAATCGGATATCTAACTTTTGTTTTTTAAATTTTTTTGTTGATACGCGTTAAGATTTTTGTCTTTACTGCCTTTAGTCTTTCAGCTGGAGAATGAGCCAGTGGCGGAGAGTGAATTTTTTGATTCTTTTTAATTGATACGGTCCAAATTTCTGGAGAATGAATTAATGAGGACTGGTGTTCTGTGTATAAATTATATATATATACACATATATATATAAAAAAAGAAATATTAATCCAACCCTTTGGCTAGTGTGGCTCAATCTAATCCCCGCTGCTAGAACCTGCCTATCGAATATTATATTAAACATTTGAAATTAGAGAAAGCACTGCGCGTGGCTGGGTTTATGTAAAGAAAAATGATAATTACTGAAAATTATCTTGAAATCATTGAAATTGTTTTAATTCATCACGAGGATTCGATGTCTCCTGTCGTTTAAATTAGTAATACTTTTTTCGTGCGTTTTAATTTTCTGTTGACTTTTTCTTTTGCATAGACCGACTCCTGCTAATCAGAAATCGCTATCTGACAGCCGTTCGTACGATGCACAATAAAACAATGGCGTAATGGATATTTTTATTGCCTGTACATACAGTAATTATCTTTTCAGTGTACCATGAAATTCATTGTAAGCGCCTCACTACGAAAATTACCTACAATTTTCAGACTTTCTGTCTCTTGTCATTGATTTTTGTTTTCGTGACGTCATTCGCTACCGGTAGAGTATTTAAGTATAAATAAGCTGATTAGTATGATTAGATACACTTTACACTGCATATCGTAGATCCATACGTCACGTGGGTTCACGAAAGTTTTTCTGTTGCCTGTACGTCTACTGGACGCGCTAACAATTTGTACAAATGTACAATTGTCATTAATGTCGTTTAATAGTGTGAAACTAATAGCAACCTAAAACCTAAAACAATCATAACATTCATTAACAATCGTCCCGTGCAACGTAGCGTTTTAAAGATGTTCACCGACTCTGAAAAATAACCTAAGTCAATGGTGATACGTGACCTAGAAAATTCGTGAACGTGCATCCGAGTGTCTAGCGATGACTAGCGACAATTATTAGATAACCGAACGTCCCCGCCTTTACGTGTTTCTCAGTCACGCTATGCTCATAGGCATTCGATAATATCGACAAAACAGACTTTGGTATAGCAATTGTTTAATAAACAACGTAAAAATAGAGTATCGGTAAGCGTGGTGCCGGGCGTCGGTACGCCTTACTCGAAAACTCACTGATTCGTCTATCGATATACGAGCTCGTGATCATTCGCGTTATATTTAAATTTCATCTCTAATTTCGCGCCATTATTTTTCCTCTTGCGTTATCGGTACGCTGTGAAATGATACTTTTAATTTTATTCTTTTTTCTTTCTTTTCTTTTTTTATTGTTCTACGACTATTTCCAGCCGGCAATTCGAAACACGCGCGACACCAGACTCAAATGTCGCGTAACAAGCACCAAGAATAAACTCAACGTCGCTCAGCAGTCACGAGTTTCGTGAACGCGACCACGTTTTCTTGTTTTATACAATCCCGGCAGCCATTGTCGAATTAATTTATTGTTTTTCGTTTCGTTTGTAATAGTAGAGCTCGATTCAGGTTTGAATCTTGGACATTGTTTGTGGCTTAGATTCGAAGGACTTTCGGGGGGTCTTCTTTGAACTATCAGATCCTCCATTTTGTATGAACTGGGGAGAAGAGGGATGCACTTTTTAATATTGTATTATTGGAATTGTACGAATCTGCAACAATCACATGCACAGTCACGTTCGGTCGTTACTGATTAATATAATTTAAAGTCGACTTCCGCTTTGGAAAGCGTCTCGTGTGTTGCACGATGCGAAACCGTGACTTGTCGAAGACTTTAGACAAAAAAAATACCAATCAAATCGATAATCACTTATCGTCTATACGATACAATATTGTCGAACTATGTATTTTTATCACGTTTTAGTTATCCCACTTTTTGTTCGTGACGCCTCGGTGCTCCACCAGATGCATCGCTTTATATCATTTATGCCGAGTAGCCATTTTCTTTTAAATGGAGATCATTAATTTTTCTTTTAATCTGAAAGGACAAACGATTTAACGCCTCGTGCACGAAGGAACTTGCCACAATTTAATTGTTCCGGTCAGCCATAGAAGTTCTTCAGTTTTTTTTCCCTTAAATTATTTCTTCTCTTCCTGTTTATAACGTAACAGGGAATATCGCCTACGTAGTAGCATCGATGCGTGACAGGTCAATGTCAAACAGTGATAAGCAATCACTGTAAAAACTGAAAACCCATAGGAATAGCATCGGAGAACCTTGTAACGTTTAATCAGGTATTTCCAAACTAGAGCAGATACCAAACTGCGCAATAAGCATTAGGCTTTATCTCTACTTTTATTTTCTTCTGTACACTTGAAAACCATCACATATCCTGTTCGTGATAATGTTTACTCTATCTTTGATGCTCGGTGATACGTATACTCTGTGTGCATTGCTTCTTGTTGAGACGCCTGTACTTACTACCTGTCGTCAGCACAATCAGGCACTGTTACCAATTGTGCCATGTGCACTCGTCACATGCGCTTTGTCGTTTACTTTACATAAGACCAAATAACATAAGATTGAAATGTCAGGCGTGAAAAGAAAAAAAAATAATACAGTCTCCCTTGTAATTATGTTTCAGCATTCAAGTTTCAAGAGAATCTACTGAGAACGATGATCCAAATAGAGAACACGTTTTTCCAGCTGGGTGAGAGCTGCTCTCGAAATTGCCTTATTATCTGTGATCGTGGTGCCATGGACGCCTCTGCATGTGAGTATTCAAATGAGATCCTGGATCATCGTCCTGGAGACAGATTTATTGTTCTCTGAGAATTATAGACAGGGTATAGTATAGCGATCTTGTGTAAGGATGCTGGTTTACAACTTGTCATGATAATTGCTTGCAGTTATCTCGAAAGACAAGTGGGAACTGATGATGGCTTCTAACGGATGGAACAACGTGGAGCTACGTGACAATCGCTACAACCAAATAATACATATGGTCTCGGCGGCGAACGGCGCCGAGGAGTTCTACTCGACGGAGGATCACGCTTGTCGCTCCGAGGGCGTCGAACTGGCTCGTGAACTTGACTACAATGCTGCCGCCGCTTGGGTTGGACATCCTTACTTCGACGTGATAGACAACTCTCAGGATTTCGATAGTAAGATCTGTCGGATGATCGAGTGCGTATGCCAGAAGCTTGGTATTGATACGGGCGACAGATTGCGAGCCAGTAGTCGTAAGGTCAAGTTCCTTGTCAAGGGACCTTTGCCACCAGACAGCGAGTTTCCACCCTTCCAGGACTTCGACGTTGTGCACAATTACCTGCAGAGCAAAACGCCCAAGATGCAGGCGCGTCTACGGAAACGCGGTCAAAAAGGTAGATATTGTGGACTGGATGATTGCTGGTATTGTCTGTCATTCGTCCTTGAATGAATTTAATGTATTGTATATCTTGTGGTTTAGGTCATTGGTCCTATATTCATACAATCAGACGACCTAAGATGTGCGGCCAAGTCGTGGAAGTCAAAACACAACTCACGCATCGCGACTATCTCAATATGCTTGCGCAACGTGATGACGCGCACTTCACTATTTTCAAAAAGAGACGCTGCTTCCTTATAAACAACCAGTACTTCCAGCTGGATATATACAGGGAACCTGGACACCCCAGGTACTTAGACATTCTCCAAAATCCAGACCGAGTAATGTTCTTCCGGGTTTTTCTTGTAAAACTAATAATAATGTGTCATTCGCTTCTGATATCTACAGATGCAGAGGTTTGATGCTCCTGGAAACGTACACAGCCCTGAGTGGAGATGACCTGAAACGCATCCTACCGCATTTCTTAACAATTGAGAAGGAGGTCACAGGCAATCCGGATTACAGCATGTTCAATCTCAGCCTACGGGAGGAATGGAACAAGACAAATAAATACTGTCACACCCTGCACGGTATGTTAAACAAAAATATATTCTTGTATACTGTCTTGACGACGAGGGCGTCGCCGTCAGTCGTAGAAACATCAGAAGTCATCAGAATTAGTTCGCCACTCACTCGCAATCCTACGTTTCAAGGTGAAAAAAGATGCAATCTAATAATTGATAAGATTGGACGTGCATACATTCATCAAAGCTTTGTTTCACTAGCCTAGCATATATACCTGCATATTACCTCCCAATAGCCGAGTACTACGGCTTTTGGATTGTACAATTTACGCTCTTACAGGCTTGGTCGAGAATGCGGCAGCCGAGAGCAAAACCGAACTGCGCGAAGTGAACGGCTCGACGCCGAAAAAGCACATGAACGGAGTCGAGAGTAGGGTTAATGGTATAAACGGTTTAGAAAATGGTCTAAGCAGTCCCGTAAAAAATGGCGTACATACTACTCTCTCTAATGGAGTTAAGCATAACGGATTGGACGACGAGCGAAAATGCTCTGCTACTGGCGAGCTCGGTAGTCCCCTCAAAAAGCTGGCTGATGGTATTCACGAGAACGATGGCGCATTGCATAGGAACGGTCTGCAGAACGCTCTAAAGATATAACATTGGAGATAGCGGAGTGACCACAGGAGCGAATACTTGCCTGGCTGATCCGAGATCTAAGTATCGAAGCAAAACAGAGAAAGACAAACAAAGGTATATCCGAAGCGTGAGGTTAAAAAAAAAGGAAAAAATAATAAAGAATCGCGCTAGGCATTGGCAAATTATTTAGTTCCAGGACTACTAACACCTCCACCCATTTTAGGCAATATTAGTCTGTAAATTTGCATAGAGTAAGGACTTTACTATTATTGTATGTATAGACATGTATATTTTTCTTTTTGGTTCCCCTCTAACTAAGATCCTTGACACAAAAATTTGTTCTGTATGTAAAACTACGCAAGAGGCTCTCGCTACCTTGTCCGTCTGTCTCTTTACGCCTCTTTCGGTTCAGCTCTTAATTTTCTGTCTCTCTATTTCGTCTCCGTATCTTCCTTGTGTACTTAAAATCATTAGATAGTTAAATGGCGTCCGCTAAGATGATAGCTTGACAGACAATGGCCGATATCGACACATCGAGTATTTTCATACTTTAACCGAGGATGGAGAAACGTCAGAAACAAACAGAAAAAAATACAAAATGAAACCACGAAACGAACGAAAGGAAAATCACCTAGCGTTTATCGTCTATGTACTTTATAACGTATTTTACCTGAAGTATTGTCTCGATTCTAATAGATAAGAAACTATTACGAATGATTGTGATATAAAAATATATCTTAATGCAAAACGAGCATCGTCCCGATGACGTGAAAGGAACACCATAGAAACTTAAAAGCATGTTACTCTTCAATCGCAGCTTATTCTGCTGTATACTTATGTACTATGCGTAGATCCTCTCTCATCAGCAGCGAGTATTCCGTATGACAAGATGGGTTAGCAAGCAAAGCAACAAACAAAAAGTATTGCATAAACAAAATGACCAAAGTGGTCATCAGAGTCCTGGCGTGTTTGAAATCGTGTATTCCGTTTAATCATTTTATTATTCAATGAAGTCTCGTGGAGAAGCGGGGTTAGATACACATCTCTTGATTCATACACTTGTGCCATTGATCTCATCAAGATGTCGATCATTCTTCATTGCGTATAAAAAAAAAATTGAAAAGCAAACAGGAACGAAGATCATGTACAATAAGGAAATGATTTCCTTCTAGCTCGCTACGACTGATTCTCGAGAGGCTGATTCGACGCTGCTCTTGATTTGGATCTTATGGAAAAGGATTTCCTAGGCATATTCCAAGCTGGTGGGCTAACGTAATAAAGCAAAGTGTTACGACAAGGGGACTGAGAAAATCATCCATTGCAAATTCCTCATTGTTGTTCCAGTGATTAGCGTGGGCCCGTTATGCGTAATCGCTGCAGCCAATCACAGCGCGACAATGGGTAACGTAGATACAGTGTTTATACGATTTTGAAAAATTGCCTCGATCATGGAATTCTCTATTGGTACGAACGCGAGTACCGGGAATGTAGTTTTTCTCTTAATAAAAATTTAATTTTACACGAATACACGATTTTTCTCGAGGACGTCGGTCGTGCGACTTAAGACGGGTCTAATGGGGTGTTAGAAAAAATTCTAAGCAGGTTATTTCAATGGTCGCAAATTATTGTATATTTTGAATGAGCGAAAAATTATGTAAGACACGTTGTGTTATGTGTGTAATGGCAAACGAGTGTCTCTAGAGAAGATATGTATATACATACACAGATCTGGAGAGTGACTGGTGGAAGTCATAAATTATGAGAAAAATAACGTGCGCATATAAAAATATATGTATATTCAGAGCGACAAGGCGAATTTTTGCTCGTTCTCTTTCTAATGAAAAATAGGATATTCGCCTTGAACTGTAAAAGAATTTGATTTACTCGATGTTACGAATTTTATTTGTTATCTTGGCTCTCTTCGTGGGACAGAAAAGGAAAACACGTGGGAGATCTTCACGCGCTAAAGAACACGAGATATTTATTCATTAATCAATTAATTGTATATCGACTATGACAAAGACAGCATTTCCGTGTTTTATTTACTTCACGAAAAATATTTCATTACGGACTTTATCCCCGTTCCCAATACGAGACAAAGTGCCTGTGAGATATTCAGATGCAAAAGAGCGACGAAGTAAAAAATGAGAGAGAGAGAGAGAGAGAGAAAGATTAAAATATATTTTAAAAAACTGATGCAATAAGAAATTATCGGCGCACTCGGCCATCTCGTGAAATTCAAATCAATCTGATTTCAGAATGTACCTACGATCATTAAATAAAAATGTCACTTGCCTGCAATTCTTTATTTCTTCATTTTTACGTGAAAAACCGTAAAACGTAACAGGAGCGGTGTGCCAATTTCACACTGAAGAAAGAAGATCTGAAATTGTAACAGCAAGAGGAGGTAGTAAATATTCGTGTATGCACGTATATATTATAATAATTGTATACAGATATATTTTATAATAATTTATTCATCGTGTATAATAATAATTACACAATACTCTCAAATGGAGTACGCGGAAGAAAACAACACCCAAAAAAAACTAATAGACGCAAATGGTAAAGCATTTACAAAGATTTTTCCGAGAGTATAAATAATCCGTAAAAATAAATGGATCGAAAAACGTATTATCATAATGGACCATGTCATTATGACAATGAACCATCATCAGGTTTTCACGATTTAAGTAAATACCATATGGTTCCTGATAATAATAAACAGATAAATACTATGGAATATCTAAACTCAACAGTGTCTTCTAATCCCAAAAAATGATAGACATTTTCACCTCACATCCCACAACAGTTGCTGGAAGCTAATCGTTGATTTGTTCAAATCTGGACTTTTTTCAAGATATATATATAATATATGTATATATATATATTTATATGGCGCACTTCCCAAAGGCTTATATAATTAAATGAGAAGCGCTAATTAGACATGATACACTGATTCATTGTACTCTTCTTAAAATTCGACCTCGTCATCCCTCACGTTACCTCTAATCGACTTCGCACATCCTCTATCATTTTAATCATCTTTATCGTTACTTTTAATTAATATTATTTCTCAGAGAACGTAACGCGCAGCAGCACTACGTAAAATCATACTCGTCACCTCAATCTGACTAGGTTCTCCAGCTGTGCAATTTAAAAAAAATCTTTTATCTTTCTTCATCTTTAAATGATAAGCGCACAACCCTACTGCATCCTCCTAATCCCGACGCAATCCCCTAAGTGAGTTAGATCTCACGACGTTCGGATTGGCGACGGCACTTTAAAGGATATCCGGCAAGAATTTCAATAATATGGATACATGTTGTGTAATATGTTGCTAAGAGCTGTCCCACGGACGGCTTTAATTGTTTGTGAGAACGAAACCTGAACAGAATGAACAGTTTGAAGAAACTGAACGATAACCTGAGAAAACAAAATTATTTGGAAGAGAGACGGCTACGTATTAATTTTCATTAATAAGAGCGCGCTTGATATTGATTTGATCAATTGCTCTGCGGTTTCGCTGGTCGAGGACTTAGCTCATATAAATATCCGTTATTTATAGTATAACATTTCTTTTTGTAAAAAGTTACGTACAGCTATGGAAGTATAATTATATATAGCGTATATTAAGTGTCCTAGAGGATATCGCGTTTACAATGGACAACGTTATACTTAGATTCTTAATTACTACTGGTTGCCTTTGTATTTATTTTCGTTCTTCGTTCATAAAAATTTCACTTCCCTCCAATATCACTTGGGATTTTTTAGAAGCTAACGGATTCCGGCTGTCGTTATAAGAATTTAATAATTAAAATAGTTGGGAGAAAAATTCTTCATAGAGAGATTCCCTACTGCTTATACTTTGTTGCTTAAAACACTTCTTTTATACATCTATGCTTATAGAAATACATAAAAGAAGTTTGTATGTCCCCTTGTGTTCGTTACCTCAATACTCAAGAACCACTGAATCGATTTGAAAAACTTTCACTAATGGATATCTCTTATCTTCAGGAGTAACATAGGCTATGTGTCATTACGGTATGTCGAAAGGGAGCTAATTCCATTTAGAAATATCGACATAGACGTGGACGAAGTAGCGGGCAGAGGCTAGTATTGTATATACGTGTAAAGTAAGTTGAAGTTTCATTAAGAATTTTATGGATGTTTCGTTATGATTAAAAATTAATAAGATTGGAAAACATTGAAATTTCATTATGCTTGTTGCGCAGAGTAATTTTGGTTTTTAAGTTAGAAGTGCTTGCATTCGGATCGACGTATATTGGTTGGGCGAATATTCATAGATTATTATGATCTGTGGATTCGCATTTTTCTGGAGTCCTAAGCTTTGTACAGTTATAATTCATGCCGTACGGAGACTACGTGAGGCTTGTACTATTCTAAGATCTACTTCTTTATCTGTACTGTCTTGGTACGCACAGCACTTTCTATCACTGAACAGTCTAACTTGCAGTGGAAGCAAGAGCCATCGTCGTTGAAATTTGTATAAGATTCGTTATGACCTCCCCGTGATTGCATCAGGAAGGTCTTAGGGAAAAATAGGATTTTTTAAATATGTACCAAAGAAAAAAACTTATCCCTATACTTTTTTTCTAAATAGTATCGAAATGGTACTGATGTAGTATAATATAGATACACGTTTCACGCGAGAAACGTTAATAAGTTATATAGCCGAATTATAATTTTTGCAATTTACTTCTCTATAGGCCTGAGTACTTGATATATTTATCTGCCAACTGCTTTGGCTTGCTGCGTCTTATACATTTTTAAGACTTTCTTACCCGGCACTAAGGTTTGAGTTAGTCCTGGTCTCTTTTTACGTTTCTGCATTTGATTGTTTTCCTGATCCACTTCATCTTCCTCGTTTCCTAACACCTGACCATTCTTATACAGTGTCTGGCATATTATGGTCTCCTGTGGTGTTCTAATGGCTTCTAGCTCAGCCGCAGAACGATGCAGATCAGAGTCGTGTGCAAATGTACAATTGTGACCAAAGCGACAACGACCCTTCCGGTAGTTCCAGCATATTTTCCGGCCATTAATCATTTTTGTATCGTCCAGTGTTGGTGTCATCTTCACGTGTTTCTCTAGGATGGCGCTCTTGGCCTTTTCGGCTTCGACAAATGGATTTGAGAAGACAGAAGTCTTGAGAGCAGGTGTACTGTTGAAATCTGGTGTAGGTAATGGAAGTTTTTCATTGGAAGCTGATTCTCTTTGGGTTTCATCATTGTTTTCATTGTCCTCCTCGTCCTCCTTGGAACTGAGAGTTAGGCAATATCAGATTACAAAGAACAAGTCCAATCTTATATGTATGTAACGACTGT
Organism: Pachycephus smyrnensis; assembly: GCA_030142225.1. NCBI lineage: Eukaryota > Metazoa > Arthropoda > Insecta > Hymenoptera > Cephidae > Pachycephus > Pachycephus smyrnensis. The sequence goes on along the minus strand of JARQST010000565.1, from coordinate 226,711 downwards.
GATCGGTATCCATAAGAGCAACGATCTCATACTCCATTATCGTTAAATCATTGTAAGCTTGGAGTCGCAAGGATGTTAGATGTGGTACATATTATTTTATAACACACAAAACAACATTGCAAATATAGCATGAATATCATAAGACTACTGCTTCAATGTGACGTGTCCCAAATAACTTTTCCATGCCATATTGTTAATAGATCTATAAACGTACTTGTCAGTATGACAAGTGTCTGTCAATACGAAACACTGGATGTGTATAAAATGAATTTGCGTACAAACTGCGCGCGCGTACGTGGCGTGGTGCACGGGTTAGGTAGGGAAGCATGAATACAAGCAGGAAATATAATAATTGTCTTTTGGCATAAACTTACATGTTGTCGTTGTCATCGGAAGGCCCGTCTGTATCACTCTCTGAGCCAGAGGAGGTCCCGTAATCCGCGACCAGGGAAGCCATCGCACTTACCAATTAATTAACAGAAATTACTAACAAACACTAATCTAATATAACCACCATAAATTGTTGTGCTATTCCAGCTATCCGGGTCAGGCCGATATGACAACGTCGCAATGCGTCATAATGCAGCGCCGGATGTTCACGTGGATATTAAACAAACTAACAGCATCGAACCGCGTTCTGTGTACAACGGGTGTTTGCATAAAAATAATCCCATTCTACAATTTTTAATTGGATTCCAAATAACAATTAACTTAGTAACAACACATTCAATGAGAATCAAAAATTATTTCCATTTATTTCCATATTGTAACAAACAATATTTGGAAAATATGAAAAAAAAATTGTACAAAAATATATATTCACGTAGTCCAGATCATTAATTATTTTTTAAGATCAATGAAAGCTTCTTAAATAGTATTTATACACTGTAGTGAATATTAGTAGTTGATATCAAACAACACCGGCATCGGTAATATTAACATTACAGGACGAATTAAGTTTTAATTGAAAACTCTTCCAGACACTGATTTTTCGAAATTCCTTTTCTTCCTTCTGTATCATTAATCTAGTGTTGGGAACATGCAGCCAATATTTCCCAAGACTAGGTTTTATTACCGTGGGATTTTCATTCTTACTTGCTGCAAATCCGTCGACTTCCCGCCACTGGCTTATCAAATTCACAGTGATAAGCGGTATGTGACAGCTGCTCGCAAAACATCTGGATATGTTTGATAGATTATTTAAAGCGTGGGCCATGTCTTGCACTGTCGGCAACTGAAGGAATATCGCCGCCACTGAGTCAATGATAACAAGTTTCGTTGGATAACTGTCATTAGACGTTTTTAATGACAAATTTAGATGATATAATATGTTGAATAACTCGTGTATGTTTTTTATCCGCGTTATCTTTATTCGATCCATTGCCTCACCAATTTCCTGAAAACGAAAGTATGTATATAGATATCGTCTCAAGTAATAGGTATATATCAGATGAATAACAAGTTGTGATATATACCGCATCCGAAAATTTTTTTGCTTCCAAAATCATTTGAATTCTCAACGCCGAAAAATCTCGCTTAGTGTCAATATAATGTACGTAGGATTTGGTACTTGATGTAATATTTGCTGTAATTGTATGGCACAATTGAGTTTTGCCGGATGAGGAAGCTCCACATATTTCATATAAATGTCCAGGATGCAATCCTCCTTTTAATAAGTCATCCAAGCTGTGATCAATATTTTATTTGATTATTCATGCATCGAATTAAACTTATTAAATATAAATTCTACCTGGATATACCAGTGGGGACAATATTGGTCTTCTCTATTTTTAATAATTCAAATGCATTTTGCACCTGACCACTGAACGAATTTGCAATTGTTTTTTTGAATTCCAGTACTTCCTACAAATAAGAAAAAAAATGATATTAAGTTAAAATTACATTAAATTATATAAAATAATATAAAATATCACGATACGTATTACAATAAAAATCTATGTAAATACAATGAAATGGCTTTTTAAAATAAAAATTATAATAGTAAATGTTAACTTATAAATATACATAAAGTACGACTTACTTTGTACGAAAAGTCTGTGATTTTGATTAACTTATCAGGATCTTCCGACATAAAATTGAAAACCGTAAAGATCTTTTTAGCCTGAAGACGCAACACGGTTTCATCTGTTAATTTCGGATGCATGCTGGAATCTAATCTCGCCATTGCTCCCTGAATTCGCTGTGTTGACTAAATACGAGTCTATTCAAAAGTCATTGACCCGTGAACTCCTATTCCCTTTTAGAAAAGACTCGCCTTAAAAGTTTTACGTCGTAGTTATGCACACCATCGCACAGCAGTAAGAAACTAAAAAAAAAGGTAAGTTTCTCATAAAAAGAAATGAAACGAAACCATTAAAATGTCTTACCAGTTATATTTTTAATAAATATCAAATCCTCACCAGTTAGATGCTTTCACGGCAAAAATATTAAGACTTAAATTTCTATTGAATATTCAAAGAATTCCACGTTTCTTTAATTTATAATTCTGCACGTATTCAATCTCTATTATTAGTCATACGACGCTCGGTTGAACATGAATATTATATTTAGTCTCTAAACGGAAATCGGTAATTCCAACTCCAAAATTCAAATCGTTATCAGGTTACTACGTAGATCAGTGCGAACGGTTGTAGAACCCGCATCCAAAAAAGATGATGCGCCGAGTACTGAAATGACCCCAGCGTCATTCATTGAATCGTACCGCGTGGATGGTGGATCACGGAAAAAGAAGAGAGAAGGTGCCACTCGAATTTATCTTGGAAGCGTTCGATACTCGCGTCGAACATGGCAACGAGCTGTATGGTCGAGTCTCAGCAAGGTTTCATCGCTGAGGCTAAAAACGTGTTTTACACGCGGTCCCTGGTGAGGGCATTGCGCGCTTGTGTTCGCTAGTCGTAACAATTTTGTGAACGGAATGTACCTAAGCGAAAATCCATATGGAAAGCGTTCAGCCTGCTGGATCTCAAAGACAGCGTCCAGGTGAGTTTTTCAATTTTCCGTAACGTAATTGTATTTTGAGAATACGTAAAAATGTTCTTTCGGTATCGGCATCGCGTGCCACGTGCGAGGTTTCAAACTTTATGGCGGCCATGATGAGTTTCTCAGAATTGCAAGACGATTGGAGGTTATGTGTTTATGTAAGGGGTGTAAAGATCAAGGAGAAAATCGTGGTTATTCAGTGAAATATGATTATTTAATTTCTTACGGAGTGAGGATAGTTTAGGGAATGCTAACGAAACTATGGTAATCGATTGGATTATGTACTGCCTCAAAATGCTTCTGAAAAGGAAGGATTTACTAAGCACGCGGCGGATATATATATATCGCATATATACACATATATATATATACTGTCTCTATAAATTTTAATATATTTCGTTAACATCGGTCGTTTGCCAAATATGTAGATGCTATATAAGGCAATATGAAAGATCTTGTAAGATTCTGATGATAGTACGTACTTTATAAGTATGTAGAGTTAAAATGATATTTGTGTGGTATGAGACGCATTTTGAATAGATCAGATTAGACAGAAATAATGGATAATATAAGAAATTATCATTTGTATACTATTTTTATTATACGTGCAGATGGATTTGTGCGCGTATTACGTTTAAATTCAAGACCACTTGGTCATGAATGTTCTCATAGTTTTAGGAATTCTATTTCCTTTTTAAGTGACGGGCATCGATATTCCACGACTTCCAACGTTTTAAAGATTATATCGACATACATTATCATATATACATCACCGAGGTATAGTTGCTCCGTATAATAAATAAGTTGAGTGTCTGGTCTTGATACCTCTTATAGCTATGTTAAAGATTCGTAAATATAAGGTATATTATACACCATAACGATTTATACGTATCGTTAGAAAAATAGTATGGTACAAGTTTTTACGCCTTCAATAATTATTGTCTATGAATCAGCCTTCAAAGGTCGCCATGATGTATTTTTCGTCCGCGTTACTCGAATTTAGGATTATTCAAGGAAGCTTTTTATTTGAAATTTCGTGTTTTGACTTTGGAATGACGGTTTATAGAGCACAGAAAAAAAGAGAAATAACCGAAAATACAATACTGCACGATGCGAGGGTTGCTGATTTGATTCGTAGATGTTCTATGCGCCCTTTCATTAGTTTCACTTTTGACCAATGGAGTCGCTCAGCCATGCCACGTTGCCAAGCGTCTGTCTCGACCCGGCCAATCGGGGAACCGGATCCCAGCCACAGCGGCATCTCCCAGCGGCTTCCATAAGCATAAATGAGCAAGCAGCTCTCGACCTGGTCGCTGAGGAAATTTGTCGGGGAGCCGTCGCCATGTTTAGAAGTGTGTGCGTCCTTGAGCGACTCGAGCGAAATGTTCCATAAAATATTAGATATAGCTCATGTGCTGAATATTACGTGAGGTACCTAATTACGGTTCGACGTACGCCAATCGCGAGAGTGACGTTCATTTTCGTGGATGGCTCACCTACGTCGCGGAATTTTGTGATTACATTATGGTAAGTCCGCCCTCGTATCGGGGCAACGCCAACATGGCGGACGAAAAATTTCCTTTGTATCACCGCGGGTCTCTTCTGATGCAATTGAAAAAAAATTAATATCTCGAGCAATCTTCCCTTATGAGATTATCTGCCGGTTTACGATACTCGCGGGAATTCATCGCGAATCTCGTGACATTTTGAAAGTATTTATATTTCGCGCATTATTCAGTGTTTTCTTACAATGGCATGATACTGAACGCCCAAGGGTACCCCGCACCTAGGAGCCCGCGAAATTCCACGTTCTCTCGACACCTGAAGTGACATTGCTTTTTTCGACGTACATTTACTCGCGGAAATAACTTCGTTACACGCAGTACTTCCCATTTGGCCGTCGTCGGTCGCTTATTGCGTTCACTCGTGGAAATTTACATCCCTACTGGCAACAGTTCATTCGGCAAGCTTTTTGATTTCGGCGCTTTTTCTCGAATCAATTAACGCTCCCGGCGGCGAGACACTCCAACGCGAAGTGCTCCTCTATGGGCACATCACGCAATTCTCTACGTTTCATTAAATTTCTCATTCTTTTTCTACAAAGATCAAGCTCTCACTGTCGTTAGACAATACTGTATCACGGGAAACTAGTACGCGCGTCCTGTAACTTTGATATCTGCTTTGAACTTTAACTAAAGGCAATTATACGTGTGTTTCTTGGACAGTCGGATCCTAGTGCCAATTGTTTGTGTTTAAATGTTTGTTTTGTAATGTAAAAGTTATATGTAATATTCTCACGCGTAATTTGTAATAAAGATTTTTTAAATTTCTTACGTTTTGTAATTCTCAGTTGTATTTTCTTCCTTTCTCTTTTCTATTTTTTTAAAGTTGCCTTATGGCTATCTGATAAAATATTTTTGGTTTTATTTGAAACTCATTTAGTCTCTTTGTTGCTTGTGCTGTTTCTTTTATATTTATTTATTTATTTTTTTGTTAGAAAATATGTAGCGGTGTTGTACACATATGGATCGGTGTGAATGTTATATTTTTTGTTTGTGTTTCAGTGTGACGTGTAATGACTGATAAGCAAGGCGCGCCTAATTTACCGCCCCTTACCGGGGGCGGAGGAAATAATGGGGGAAGCAACGGAGGTGCATCCCAGCAAACAGTCAGTTTGCAACAAGTCCTTGCAAGTGCTCAGGGTCTCAATGTACTCACAACGGGTGGTGGACAACAGTTTGTCATTACATCGCAGGTTCCTGGTCTCACACAGGTTATTATCCAGACTAAACATACTAAATGCATAATCTTTTTTCAGTATTATTATCATCTTTACTCCAAATTCTTGATACAAATATTTATCGTGTCTGTTTTAAAGTAAGTTGATTTCTTTTTTTTTTTTTAATGTAATCTTACAGATTACAATTGTTTACATTTTTTTTAATATACTTTTGTTTTATATTGTAATAAATATTTCAACACCAACTGATGACTATCATACCGAACATGAAAGTATTGATATCCATTCAAATCGTACTTTTTGAAAAAATTGAGGCATTTATCTGATACTCCAGAGCAACATCACAGCAATGTGTTTTTTTAAGTAGCACTTGTTTATGTAAAATTCTTTAATCACCAGGTCATACCAAGCAGTGCTACGACAAATGCGGGCATCCAACAAGTTGGAGTCACGAGGATCGTTAACATCGGTGGCTCCTCACCACGCGTTAGCGTCGTCGGGGTAGCAGGAAGTAGCGGTTCTCCGCTTACCTCCCCAACACGTCAAAATCCAACAGTCGTGTTGGCCACATCCCCGAAGTTGATGCGTACATCGGTGGGAAACTTGTTCGTGACTCCAACATCGCAAGCTTCAGTACAGTCACCGCCTGCGAGGAAAAGACTAAGACTCTCAGAATCAACAGAGAAACCAACAGCCCTGGACGACGCTGTTGGCTACAGAAGACGCATCATGGAGCACAAGATGAAAAGGATGCGGGCGATCCGGGAAAAATATGCGGAGAACGCATCCGAGCTCTTTTTTCTACACAATGGAGGAAACATGATGGATTTTCAAACCTGGCGAAAGCGACCACCTACTCCTCAGTACTTGCATTTCCTGAGACAGCATAGACTAGATCCTGACGATGATGACGAGGATCTCACCGTACCCTTACCACCAATATCCGAAATCCCCACGTCGCCCACTACCACAACAGTTTCCTCTACTGCTCCATTGAGTCAAGGTACAGAGGTGAAGATTTCAGGCGTCGGTGTGACTCCTGTTGCCGTGTCAACGACTTTGCCCGCTGCCGTAGCTCAACTCAGCCAACAAGGTAAGCTCATTAAAATTCACCGCCGCATTCACACTCTTGATGAACCATCCTCCAAAGCAAAGGAGGTGTTCACCTGCTTTGGATTCGAGTACGTGTTTCAGTGTTTCGTATGTGACATAATCATATGTTAGGTCTGTAGCTATAGATAGCAGATGTCTCGAGTGAGATATTCCTGCGACAATACATGACATTATCGCACTATTCACCGTGAATCGCACGATAACGTAGAATAAAATCTATCACCATGCACATACTGAATCACTCATTTGCGCAATAGGACAAGTACCAGGTAGGCCTCAAGGTGGTCGTCACGGCATGGTCTTTGCCATCCGAGCAGCCATTCAGTCTTCACCAGTGACCGCTCACCCTACACCCACTTCTACTATAATAGCACCCACGCTCATTATAGGTGATTACCGTAGGCCCGTCATTCAATGTTTACATCATTCCTTTATTCATTTACCTTTTCAAACAGTTCGGTAAGCCCTTTGTCGAATGGTAGTCATTAGACGTCATTGATGATATAAACCTATTCGGTGTCTTAATTATTATCTTACGTTATAATTTCAATCAGAACTGTCATTGGCTACTGCTGCATGCACTTAGAGCCTTGTCGATTATTTTCTTTCTTTTACTCGCACAGTAGACGTTTCGCACCTGCACCTTACTGAACGAATCAAGCTTCTTCTACTAGATGCTCTATATTTCAGAGATTTATGTAATTTCAAATGAATGATTTTCAAATTCTATACGATTCTCGACGATTGATCTTGTCGGTAACGTTGATGCATACGCTAGTAACTTTTCAGTTTAGTGATGCATTCAAGTCAGATCCATAATTCAACCACATTTAGGAGATTGAATATCAAAGGTTAAGCATAAGATGTAACATGCACTTTGATTCTCGGTAATATGTAGGATATCATACATAAAAGATAATAATCTCTATTTGAATTAAATAAATTGTTCAGAGATCGATAACCTTTATCCCAACATATGATCATACCGTTACGTATTATTCCGATTATGTAGATCATACTAAATCGTACCCCACACAAATAAGCCGGCTGTTTTGATGATTTCATATTTAAACAGTGAGCTCGTTGTGGGAACATCAAAACCAAGCGTGTGTATGGCCTCTTAGTCATTAATCTATGTGGCCAAAGGAAAATCTCGGTTACAATTATGCCAGTAATTAAATGTAAAATAGCAAACGACAAAATTACATATAGTTAATCGTTCGAACTTCATTTATTGCCGTAATCACTTAGGGATTGACATATATAATGATAAACCGAAAATAAGGAAAATTCTAGTGTACGACTGTTTACGTTAACTATATGCACATTTCATTTCTGCTTGTGCAAACACCTAGTGCCTATATTCATTAATGCAGTTATACCCGTTTATGTTTTTCATACCTTTTTAGTGGCTACTGTACCACCAGAGTATTGCTATTTATAACTGCTACTACGTCTTTAAAGTAAATAAAGAGAAAAGTCACAATCTATCGTTAATGTTTCAGGTGGAACACCCATAGTTCCGGATCCACCCAAATCTGTTCCAACCAGTGTACCTGTAAGTCCTGTCGCTGATAAACCTCCAGCAGCTAGTACATCGGCCAAGCCGCCTAAACCTTCCTCGACGCCTGTTAATGTTACGACGCAACCTGTAGTTAAACTTGTGAAATTGCCGGCATCAACAGTGTCGTCCTGTGATACTCAAAATCTTCAGGAACAAATAGTAGAAAAGGCTAAGCAGGTAAGGATTTTCTTTCGCTTATTTCTCTTTTCCTTTGTCACTGTGTTTATTTTGATTTTGGTCGCTTAGTACAACTCCTGACAACATAATTGGGATGATTACGTAATTTTTCTGTAACTTATTTTTGTTCTCAGGAAGCGTACGTGATGCAAAGGATCTCAGAGCTTCAACGAGAAGGTCTCTGGTCTGAACGTAGACTGCCAAAAGTCCAGGAGCCATCGAGAACGAAAGCTCATTGGGATTATCTGCTCGAGGAGATGGTGTGGCTTGCTGCGGATTTTGCCCAGGAACGCAAGTGGAAAAAAGCCGCGGCAAAAAAGTGCGCGAGAATGGTGCAAAAACATTTCCAGGAGAAGGCCATTCAGGCGCAAAAGGCTGAGAAGTCCCAGGAACTCAGACTCAAGAAGATCGCTGGATTTGTTGCCAAGGAGATCAAGACCTTCTGGGCTAACGTTGAGAAGGTCTGTCGTCTTTATATTTCTCTTTCTCTTCCTCTTCTAAGTATTATTTTACCCCACACTATTAAGCCGACAGTTTCGACATCTCAGGGTTAAAATTGTGTGCTCGTTGTGGGAACAGAAATTCTTAACTAGTGTATGGCTGTCTTGACAATCAATTCAGCCAAAGGACGTTTCGATACAATAGAATCTGTCATAAAGTGACGTATGTTATTTTTTGTGCGCTATTATAATATTTATTGGAAAGTTGGACAATGCGTTATAAATATTCAAAATCTTTAGAGAGAAGCAAAAAGTAATTGTTTTCTATACAAACCTGCTTCAAACTGTTCACGAGTTGCAGGTCAAGATATATTAAGATAATCCAGAAGCACTTTTGAAAAGTTAACATAAAGATATAAAATGAAAGAGTCTTGAAGCTCTGTTATCTGTACTCAGGCACCGTGTGCTGCTCCAACATCAAACCTTATGATTCATATTTATGATATTTTTTTGTTTCAAGCTGGTGGAATATAAGCAACAGACGAGGCTAGAGGAGAAGAGAAAAAAAGCGTTGGATCAGCATTTAAACTTCATCGTCGGCCAGACGGAGAAATATTCTACGTGGCTGACGGAGGGACTCAACAAAACGGACGGAGCTCAAAGCGTCTCTGCCTCTATGAATAGTTCGAGGATTTCGTCGCCGGTCCCAGCTGGAAAGCACCATTCTGACGGTGAGCCTTTAAATATGACGTAGTGTGTACAATCTTTGCCGTAAGATAGATCAGGTTGGAAAAAGAGAATTCTATATTTGGACTTTTTGTTATTTTTGAACTGTAGACGAGTTTGAACCAAACCAAAGTTCAGACGATGACGAAGAGACGATAGCGAAGGCCGAGGAGGAAATGAAGTCGAATCACAAGGAGGAGGTGGAATTGTTGAAGAAGGAATCGGAAATACCTCTTGAGGATCTCCTAAAGGAGTTACCGCCAAATTATTTGGAAGAGCGGGATAAGAGTTTGTCTCCAGCGCCTAAAGAAACTGTTGAGGAGGTATGTTGAGGTGTAAGAAAATGTGTATTACTAAGGAGATCGGATTTTGGACTGGAGTAATAGTAGGATGTGGTTTTTCTCTTCAGGAAAATGAGAAGTCTGTGGATGGTGATGCGGAATTTACAGTTGCTTCTGAAGAATCTTCGGATGACGAAGATACCATTATGGAACAAGAGAAAATGGAGGGAAACGATGATCACAAACAAGAATTGGATGATCTCAAGGTAGCCTATATATATGTATATCTTATGTCTTTAGTCAAATTTTCTCTCAGATAATCCATTACCTTGATTATACTGTTAGCAAAAATGCTTAAACACGAAATTTCAATTTGATTTCAGGCTGAAAATGAAATGAGCATCGACGAGCTAATGGCGAAGTACGGTAATATACCAGAGGCGCCAATGGACGTTGATGGAGATATAGATGGAGGTACGTATTGCTTAAACTAAACAAGAATAAATTCTATTTATCTTCAAAATACAATCAGTGATGACAATATACCGAATCTTGACGGTGCGAGATCCATTCAACTCAATCCATCTCTTTGATGAAATTGAGGCATTTGTCTGAGAGTCTTATTAGAATTTAATGAGATTCGTTCTTGCATACCTCGTCCCTATATATCATTTGAATCCTTTTGTGCAGAATCTGGTAAAGAGTCTGAAAAAGAGGAAGAAAACGAGAACGAGGAGCAGACAGAGAGTGAAAGTGAAAGCGAGGACGAGACCAAGGACGAGGATTCGCAAACGCAAAGCGATGACGAAACTGGCGTCGGTCTGAAATCGTTACTTGAGGATTTATCCAATGAAAAACCAACGGAAGATAAAGTATGTATTAAATTATTACAGAATTATATATAAACTACTTATTATATCTACTAGTTATTTAATATTTGATTGATTATATTATTTCAGAATACAACTGTAGATCAGTCTGATGCTCATAACGAAATGGACGATGTTGCTGCACTGGCGGAAAGTATACAGCCCAAAGGAAATACGCTGCTTACTACTAGCGTAAGAATCTTTTTAATGTATTTTGTATTTCTTTAATAGTTTTATCAATGGTGTCAATCATGTCTTGCGTGCTGCTATTCGCCGATACCAAGAGCAAGAATGATCATTACGTGTCAAAACATTCCACTGAAAAATAGGGATTAATTCATAGGTTTAAAGATACATAGGTTACATAGGAATTACCTAACGTTGCTCTCGATATTTTGATTACAGGTTGTGACGAAGATTCCTTTCCTTCTGAAACACTCTCTTCGAGAGTATCAGCATATAGGATTGGACTGGCTTGTTACGATGTTCGATAGAAAGCTCAATGGAATATTGGCTGATGAGATGGGTTTAGGAAAGACCATACAGACAATTGCTCTTCTGGCTCATTTAGCGTGCGAAAAGGGAAATTGGGGTCCTCATCTAATTATCGTTCCCACCTCGGTGATGCTCAACTGGGAGATGGAATGCAAGAAATGGTGTCCCGGATTTAAGATTCTTACGTACTATGGCACGCAGAAAGAAAGGAAGCAAAAAAGGACTGGTGAGTAAAACAATGCTTATCTTCGCAGTTCTATTTTATATTTTCCATGCTGGGATTACGTGATGACGCTATACAAAACACATAAGGCGCGAGACCCATTCAGCTCAACCCTAATTTGTGATGATATTGAGGCATTTGTCTGATTTTCTTTCAGCCAATATAAATTAACTTTGTTCAGCTAGTCATACCATTTTAGTATGAAAATGATTTCCGGGTTTTACATTTCAGGCTGGACGAAACCAAATGCTTTTCACATATGCATCACATCTTACAAGCTAGTGATTCAGGATCATCAGAGTTTTCGTAGGAAAAAATGGAAGTACCTGATCCTCGACGAGGCGCAGAATATTAAGAACTTCAAATCGCAACGATGGCAATTGCTGCTGAATTTTCAGACGCAACGGTACATTTGCCAATTTGTGTTCACTAATTATTCTTTTTGCTCAATCAATGAATGGGGATACTTATTGTTCGTTTTTTTTTTCAGGCGGTTATTACTCACAGGAACTCCGCTACAAAACAACTTAATGGAACTTTGGTCCTTGATGCACTTTCTTATGCCAAACGTGTTCCAGTCTCACAGAGAATTCAAGGAATGGTTCAGCAATCCAGTGACAGGGATGATAGAGGGAAATAGCGAGTACAACGAAAACATTATCCGACGTCTTCACAAGGTCTGTACGTACTACTTTTCTGTACACTCACATTCGGGTTAGAAAATAAATAAATCCGCTGCCGACAACAGATACGTGCGATAACCAAACGCCGTAGCTGTCTCAGTATTTATAATCAGCGGTATAGCAAAGTAGTTCTTTATTAAAACTCGTGTGACAAAAGTGGAAATCATATGGCATGCGAATCCTGTCTAAAGAAACAAATGAATAAATTTTCGTTAATAATTGTAATACGTACGACTATCACAAATTGTCAGTTGTATAAGCATACCGTTACAATGTTAGATTTAAATTAATCGAGAATTTCCAATTTCAGGTCTTGCGTCCATTTCTCCTGAGAAGGTTAAAAACAGAGGTTGAGAAACAGCTGCCAAAGAAATACGAGCACGTTCTCATGTGTAGGCTATCTAAGAGGCAGAGGTTTCTCTACGATGACTTCATGTCCAGGGCCAAGTAAGCATGACTGCTATAATTTATAACGACAATGACGGTGGCGCTATCTTTTGCCGACGTTGCTAAAGTTTTCTTGTATATACTTTCAAAGGACAAAGGAGACCTTGGCCAGTGGCAACTTATTGAGCGTGATCAATGTCTTGATGCAGTTGCGTAAGGTCTGCAATCATCCAAATCTCTTCGAGGTTCGCCCGACTGTCTCTCCCTTTCAGATGGAAGCCATTGAATTCGTAACTGCCTCCTTGGCGTGGAGTGCTCTTGATTATGATCCGTTCAAGGTAGCTATTATATATTGATCGGATAAATCGACCCTTTCAACTTTATATGCCTAACTTAACATCTTTTATATTTTAGCATATCGATTTGTCTTGTTTGAATCTTCTATTGGTCGATTTGGAGCTCACTCTCACAGCTTTCGCAGCACATCGAATCAGACGACTGCAAACGCCGAGGAAATTAATCGAGGAAATCGACAGCTTGCCGGATCCTCCACCACGGTGTCCTTCTGGCAAGATTAAGATCAACGTCAGGTTGTCGAATCAAGCCAAAGCACCGTCAATTCCGCCGCAACAAGCTCAGGCCAAATTGAAAAACTTGGCTGGGATTTTGCCAACGCCAAGAGTGGGTACTTCACCGCTTATCAAGTCTCTCAACAACCAAAGTACGCCTGGACAAGGTTAGTATTCTGTATAATTATTTTTGTAGAAAACCAGCAGAAAGATGTTGACGTTTAATCGTTAATGCGTGGAATGATTCTTGTTACAGGGGTTACGTTGAGGGTTGCTGGAGGACAGCAATTACAAGGCTACTCTGTACAATTGGTACAACATCAGGGAAGCGTAAAAGGTAATTTCTTTTTTTTTCAGTATTACCCTTGAAAAAAGCATTATCGATCAGTTCATTGCATATTATTGCATTGAACATTTGCAATGGTGCGAGAAAAATTCACCTCGGACCAGCTTGTTCATCATCTTACCATTTATGGGCATTCCAGAACCGAGTGAACATTTTTTTAAATGTCAAAACACTTTTCTACAATATACAGCCTAGAAATGTTTTCTAATATTACTTTAAATTCTGATATTTGTTTAAATAGCCATTCCAGTGGGCACCTTAGCACACAATCCTCAGAGCACAGCTACGGTTACACCAACCACAGCTGCAATGAACGCCCAGAGGATAACAGTTGGCAATGCGAATATCCGGGATGGTCTACCAAGATTAACAACCCAAACAGTTACCGTAAAACAAGGCGATTCCGTCCAAAGAATAGCTGTACCAAGCTTTGCCCAGCTGGTTCAAACCTCAACTGGTAGACATATCATCTTAACATCTAATCAGCAAAACACCAATACAGGTTGGTGGATTATATGAAAATTTTAATAATTAGCCCTGTCCGACAACGGTGATAGTAATTCAGTGCTTGCACCGTTTTATAATAAACATCAGGGTATAGTAAAGTTCATCCCTATTTAAACTCATGTGTCAATAGTGGAAAGTCTGACTCGTGAATCCTGTCTGGGGAGACAAATAAAGACATTATATTTTTTCAATTGAATTGTCAAATCGTAAATTCAGCTAACAACGAATATCGTGCATTTTTTAGTTTCCTTCCCAGTAATGACACCCAGTGGACAACGCGTAACAGTTTTATCCAAATCACTGATGGGCCTTTCCACGTCTGTGTCAAGTGTCAATAAAGTTGTCGGTGGAGTAGTCACGACTGTTGCCAGTGCAGCTAGTGGAAGACCGGTTATGAGAGTTCCTCCATTAAATGTGACAACATCCCAAGCACAATCAGCAGCCACGACACAGCAACCACAACAGCAGCAGCAGCAGCAGCAACAACAACAATTGCGGTGTGGTATTGTTACTAGGAATTCACAGAAAGATACTGAAAAATGTCAAACTAAGGAACAACCCAAGTCTGAATTTTACATAGTGAGTATCTAACATCGTCGTAGTATAAAATATATGTATATTTTCGAATGAAATATAACCTTCAAATTTCTAATGCTACACAGCCACAATTAGAGGAGGAACGAAAGCAAAGGCGGCAAGCAAAACTTCATACCTTAGCAAATATCAATGAAAGACGTTGCGCTGCTTGTCCACTTTATGGTGAAGATCTGTTCACTGCCTTGAGAATCGGTAGACCTGCTGGTGGTTGTCGTTGGCATGGAAGTGGTTGGATGCACTGTACAACGGTGAAAGGTAGTTCACGCACCAGGAAGCAATTCTTCTCCCGTACCGAAGCTCTGGCTGAAGCTATAAATTCGACTGAACAAATAGTTGAAGAACTGAAGGAAGTCTTCGAAAGGTAAATTTTATCTGAGGAACTTTCGACAATTGAATGATTTAATTATCGGGAATAGGTGTGTAATTTTATGTTGAATATGATTTTTAGATTCGTTGTGTACGTGCCTGCTGTAAGAGCACCACTACCTCGTTTTCACGTATCACATCCTCCACCACACAAGCTTTGGGCCGAGCGACGAATGCGTGTGGAATTGCAACGGCAATTGTCACCAAAATTGGTTCTGTTCCATCCTATAGCCAGTGCGATGGCCACGCAATTCCCTGATCCTAGACTGATACAGTACGACTGTGGGAAACTGCAGTCGCTGGATCGACTTCTCAGGAAACTCAAGACTGAGAATCATAGGGTTCTCATATTTACACAAATGACTAGGATGCTGGATGTGCTTGAGGCTTTCCTCAATTTCCACGGGCACATCTATCTTCGTCTGGACGGTACTACTAGAGTGGATCAAAGACAGGTTTGTAACTGAGAGTGATTGTATGTTTTAGTTCATACTAAAAAGAAGAATTTACGATGATTTAATTATGTTTGTTGGGCAGGTGTTGATGGAAAGGTTCAATGGCGATAAAAGAATATTCTGTTTCATCTTGTCGACCCGTTCTGGTGGTGTTGGTGTCAATCTGACAGGTGCTGACACTGTCATCTTCTATGACAGCGATTGGAATCCGACGATGGATGCACAAGCCCAAGACAGATGTCACAGGATAGGACAAACACGTGATGTACATATATATAGGTAAAGATATTACTGGTTAATAAAATATTTATTGGTAATAGATCTGAAATTTTTTAACGAATTTTTAAAAATTGTAAAATTTGTTCAGATTGGTCAGTGAAAAAACGGTGGAGGAGAATATCCTGAAGAAAGCCAATCAGAAGAGGTTGCTGGGAGATTTAGCTATCGAGGGCGGAAACTTCACCACAGCGTACTTCAAAAGTGTACGTATTTCTAAAATAGTGGAATGCTATCGAAAATTTTTATTGATAACGTAATTAATATGTCCGCCATTTTTTCTTATTCGTATAGTCAACGATTCAAGATCTGTTCAATATTGACCAATCGGAGAATGACGCCTCGACACGTATGGCCGAAGTTCTTCAGCACAGCAAGGACCGCGAGAAGATGCAACACAGGGACTCATTATCAGGATCAAACTCATCACAATCTCCACCAACAGAAGAAAAGGTCGCCATCGGCGCCTTGGAGAGTGCTCTCGCTGCTGTTGAGGAGGATCTCGATGTTCAGGCTGCAAAAACTGCCAAAGCTGAAGCTGTCGCTGACCTGGCGGAGTTCGACGAGAATATACCGTTAGACGATGCCGATAAGGAAGATACGCAAATCAGCAAGGCAGAACAAGAAGTTCAGAATTTGGTGTCGCAGGTTAGTTTCAACATAGTTGAAGTCTTTTGCCTCTTGAACATTCTTTATTCGGTCTCTCGTTCTTCCCCAGCTAACACCCATAGAACGTTATGCGATGAAATTCGTGGAGGAGTCCGAAGGGACCTTTTCAGCAGCGCAGATAGCAGCTGCTGAAAGAGAACTGGAGCAACAGAAGAAGGAATGGGAACTGGACCGACTTCGTGCTCTGCGCGAGGAGGAGGAGAGACGAATGAGAATGGCCGACGACGAGGAGAAGCCGCTGACCTTTGGACGTGAGGACGCGCAAAACCAGGTTAATAACGCTAGTAATTCTAAGAAAGTAGTTAATAAGAAAGCCCCACCGAGTAGGAGGAGCTCACGTAGGCGAAGTAGTAGAAGTGCTCAAGTGTCGTCGGAAAGCGAGACCGAGACTACGACAGAGTCCGAGTCAGAGTCTCAGGAGGACCTCGTAGAGGATACTCCAGACGAAGAGTCAAGTCATACGGAAAGTCAGAGTCAGGGTGACGAGGATGAGGAGGAAGAGGGTGATAGTCAGAACGAATCCGAGAATGGCGGTTACTCGAAAAGTCGAAATCGTTCTAACCGATCTAACGAAAGTAAAAATCGTCTTGACCTGAACAGTCCGCGCACTAGGTCCAGGGGTAATGTTAAAATAAATCTTTGGACATTGGACGTGAGCCCTATACTTCCTGGAATCAGGCCTAAGTATAGTGGTACTGCTGGCGGACCACCTAGAAAGCGTGGACGTCCCAGAGCCGATGAAATATTTGCGTTACCCTTAGCGCCGATTACAAATTCAAAGAAACCGGTCAACTCCTCCCCTGTTAACAAGGCTGACAATCAGTCTTCAGGTCAATCGAAAAAATCGACTGGGTCTCAGGATACTAATAGCCAACTGAGTAATCTCGACGAGAGTTCGTTACCGAAATCGACTCAAGAATTAAAAATAGGGTCTGATAAAACGCCTCCTGGTAGAGGACACACTAGGGCTTCGTGTAAAATAAATGAGATTTCTCACACGAGAAAGGACGATGCATCATTGTCAAAGTTAAAATCCGAGAGTTCTCATGCAACCGACAGAGTATCGTGTGGCAGTACGCTTTTATCGTCTAAAGTCAAAACTGCGGAGGAAACTGAAATTCATGAAAACATCCTAACCAAGGATGCTTTACATTCGCCAATGGTTAGACTCTATGACATCATGAATTCCGCTAGCAATTTCGAAAACTCGAGTCGAGATAACATCAAACTCGAAACGCCTTCTCCCAAGGTGAAGTTCAAAGATAAGTTTAAATCTGTGAGCAATAAACGGGAGGAAAATTATGTTTCCGAGGTAATGAACTCTGATTTTTCTGAGGCTGATAATGAGTCAGAAGATGTGATATGCGATAAGAGAGATTCGGATACTCATTCCCTGGAGGATGAAGTCACGCAAAAAATAGCAAAAAAATCCAATAATATAGTAGCCGATAAAGAACAGAATAAAAGCGTACACAGACAACATTCAAAATTAAATGACGTAAAGGGAGACATCGATTTTGTATGTGATAATCAGGCTCAAGATGATCGACTTGCACTATTAAATAATAAATCATCCATTTCCTCATTGGATAAACGTGAAACGTCTCAAGAATCTATCGAAAATTTTTCCATCATCAAAAATGACTCAAAGAATAAAGTCGACACTGAGAGTGACTCGCAAGATTCTCAAATCTCAGTAATGCACCAGGATGTCCTAGAAGATACAGAGGAAATCACAGAATGTGAAGATTCCACAGCATCTAGCAACACTGCAGAAGAGCAACCGGAAGAGAGTGAAAATTTCAATTTCATCGACTCGAAACCTGAAAAGTCCAAAGTAATATCAAGGACAGAGAAATTAAGTGAAAATAACGAAACACGATCGTTTTCACCAAAAACAGTTACAAGAAGAGGTCGATTTTCTCGTGCTGATTTAGATACAATGGATTGTAGTTCAAAATTAGAACTTAGAGCATCCAGTCCTTTGCTGCTGCCAACAAAAACAAGAACACGCGGTAAATCCTCGCAAGGAAAAGAATCTAGTGCCAGTCTGGAGACACGGGATGACCCAATTAGAAGAACAAGTCAAAAAATCGTTCTGGATCGTAGAAGCAAATCAAAGTCTCCTACACTAGATCCAGGACCGACGGAGAAAGTAGTAAAAGCAGAAAAAGTTGAGAGAATTCCTAAACTGGAAACTTCATTAGAAAAGTTTAACGAAGCCTTCGAGAAGCTTTCGAAAACGTTGGATTTAAAGGATATGAAGTATAGCGATGAATCCCAGGGTGACCGGAGTACAGATTCGGACACAGATTTCGCTGTACCTTCATTGCCATCGCCCAAGACGCCTAATGCTGTTACGGAACCTGTACGAAGAACACGGCGACCTGATACACCATATCCAGGAGTAACGACGCGGAGTGCAAGAGCCACACCTAATGTAGAGGTGAATGCAGAGAATACTGATCCCGAGGACAAAGAATTTTCAAACAGAATGTTAAGCACCACGCCATCTTCTATGGACATTAGACAAAGTACTAAACATAGTGTAAGTCAGTTTGATGGTCAACTCGCCGCATTTGATCATGGAAGAATCACCAGATCAACTTCAAACAGATCATCGACACCTCCACCAGGAATCTCTCAGAAATTGAATAAGACGTTATTCAAACGAAGACCCGATACCCCGTTACCTGATTTTTTAGTTTCAACTACGAGACCGAACACCAGGTCGCACTCTAATACTTCAGTACTGCCCGGTAGAGATATTTTCCTCGAACGATCTTCAACCCGTAGCTCAAAAACAACGTTGGACAATGGCTTCGCAGTTCCTAGTCAGTATATTCGCAAGAACAAATCCAATTCCCTCAATCAGAAAACACCAGAGGCCCTAGAATTTGTAAGTCCTGTACTAACAAGATCAAGCAGAAAGTCTTGTCCAAGTGGAATTTCAGAAACTAAATCAAGTTTTCCAAGACGTCGTCCGGATACTCCTATGCCAATTGCAGAACATCCTAGGGTGACTAGGTCAGGAGTGGATTTTGCTTTACAATCTAGCATACCATTTTCACCAGCATCAAAGAGTAAAAACCTAAGGAAATCACCAGTCTCGGTAGGGTCTACAAAGACTACCGATCCCGTTCTAGACACAGATTCCAATGGAAACGCAGTAGGATCTGAAACTTATTCCAAACAAACTAGTAGATTATCACCAGTCTTGCCAGATACAAATGACAAACCTCAAAGAACCGCAAAAGTCGTAGCAATACTCACCCTGGATACTCTCTCAAATCGTCATCATAATATAAGAATGTCGGAATCACGAATGAACAAGAAAAATTGCGACAACAATACAAAGAAATTGCAGGCTGAGAACGCAAAGTCAAAAACAGCAGAAGTGTCTCCAAAAAATTCTGGTGTTCAGAGTACGAATAGAGTCTCAAGTCCTCTTAGTACCAGAGCATTTGTACCATCCAATGAACCAAACAATCGATCGAGTAATATATCTCGTCCAGGAAGTAAAGTAGCTAAAGTAGACGGTGTAAACAATGCAAAAGAATCCTCCACACCAGTGGATCCAACGGTGATCGCTTTGATCGACTTGGATGCAGAATCTGATTTCCCTACGCCAGGAACGGGGAAGAGAATAAGGAAGAAAAATAAAAGGACGAGAATAGCTCCCCTCACAAAACCCTTAGTACAAGGTAATCCTGGGGAGATCCAGTTAGTGGATATTTTGGATGATGACGACGACGAGGAGGAGGAGGGCGAACAGACGCCCCCAGTGAAAAAATCCGTTCGCTATCAACCCCCTCATCCTCATCCTTCGGAAAAGCTTAACAACAGCTCATTGTCTTGAGTCACGCTTATATTTTTATCCATACGACTTAGCTGGCGCGCCAAGCAGTTGGCTTTTGTAACAGGATGGATAGAAAACAGTGGATGATAATGACGGTAGCGGATATTTCAGAAGAGGGAGCAAAGGTATATAAAGAAATGAAAAAAAAAGAAACGATAAATGAAAATTAATGAATTTCTCAAAGGAAGTTCTCTCGCGGCCATCGCTGCTCACGCTGTGTGAAAATCTGTATATAATCTCGCGGGAATAAGTTACAAGGATGGCTATTATGAGAATTTCATTGTACTGGATACAATTGTAATATTTTTTAAGTTACTTCAATGAAGAGAGAGATGCGAGTTAGTAAGCCGCGCGAGTTGACCCGCATCTTGTAAATGACTAGGTGGGACTAGGTTATAGTATAATTTATATTTCGTAATAAGTGAGACTCATGACTGTATTATATTAGGCTAGATGTTTCAGGGTGAATATCCCTGTGTCTGTTATATAAAAAAAAACACCGTATCGCAATATAAACCAAGGTAATTAAATGTGGTACTCGATTTCTATAGAGGGCTTAGATAGGAATTTTTAGGGTGAAACATGAAAAAACAAGATAACGCGAATGAAGTCCTTTAGGATTTCGATTTCAGCCAAGATGGATGGAAGGAAACGAAAAATAGAGTGAAACGCGCATTTTCTCGCTGTGTTGTATGGCGTATCTTTCTCGAGGCCCTTGCGAACGAACCCCGTTATATTTCGTGAGAATACACCCTATAGATACGATATACATAAAGAAAGAAAAAAAACACGCAGAATATAACTTGACTACATACGCCCATATACGCCGTACGTTATTACGACTATTAGACTTGTAAGATCAGCTGTTTCGAGAAAGAAAAAAATGCCCTACTGTAATAATTATCGTTAAGCTGTATGCCTGTATTTTGTATGATCGAGTGAGTCCGAGGATGAAAAATAAACGAACTATTCCTTGCTATGAATAATGTGTTTTCTTATTTCTTGGTGCGTTTCCAAGTCTGTTCGATCAAAGGTTCAGTTCCGTTTTGGTGTCAAATTTGCTCAGTGTGCTTGTTTATGCTTGGAGAGTCGTTTAAGCGCAGCAAAATGATGTTGCGAGATCAGTTTGGTGTGGCAAGGCTGTCATGACCGCACGAGAGACAGACATTTTGTTGAATGATTGTAGCCTCTTATGCTCCAGGCGCGTTATTTAGAGGAAAAAAAAAAATAAAGAGAAGGAACAATGAAAACAGATTAAGGAATTAAAAAAAAAAGATAATTTTTGTAACGAGAAAGAAAAGACTCTGATAGAAATGTTGAGAAAAATGGCACCAAAACACTGCCTTTGCCATTCCAAACTTGGAGACAGCCAAGATTATAAGCAGGCACATTAATGAGCGTCAACAAGGAATTAAGTTTATTTTAATTAATTACACTCTACGAGGACCGGAACGATTGGAACAATGAGCCTTTGAACGAACAAGGCATCACTCCCTTAGAATAATCAAATATTATAATTAAATTATTTTAATCCGTCGTTATATATCAAATTCGGTTTTAAATAATGCCTTTCCATTCGTGAAGAGTTTGTTAGTTTAATATGGGAGAGCATTCGTTCTGAGATTCTCGTAGGTAAGTTTAAATCATCCAAAATCAAAGATCAGTGGATTATATATATGGAGAAGAAAATCAGTTTGTCGTATATCAGATATATTATTTTTCAGTATAAATCATACTTAGCGTCATTTACTCTCTTACAGATATGGTTGTCGGAGAATACCATGGAACAGATGCCGGTTAGTATTTTAAAGAAAATCATGAAGTTACATATAAAAGAGCATAGATTTGTATGAACTGTTTGCGTTTTTCTTTTTAAAATATTTAGATGTGGTGTCCGCCAACACCGCCTACAACGGATAATGACGTGTACATCGATTATTCTCTTGGATTTCTTTATGAAGCAACACCAATGTCTGAGGCTCAGTTGCCTCCTGTTTACGTGAAGAAGGAACAAAAGAGAAGTAGAGTGGATGCTGTGTCTAGTGACAGAGGCGACGGTCGTCGACCTGTCAAGATGCGACATAAGGAGGAATCGGTTTATGCACCTAGATCACTATTCGATAGACCATCACCAGCCCTGATAAAGATGCGACGTGACATGAAATTGCATAAATATCGAGCAATGGTTCGTCCGCCTATACCAATGCCTGGAATAAAACCATCACCCATGTTAAAACCTACGCCAGAACCAGATCACGTCCTTGACTGGATGGTCCATGAGGATTGGGCTCTTCTGCAGGCTATTCAAGTCTATCAGGGACTACCCCTGAACTTAATGATTCTTTCACCAGGGCATACACCTAATTGGGATCTGGTTGCTGATATCGTTAACAATACCTCGAGGATCTACAGGTCGCCTAAACAGTGTAGAAATCGCTACGAAACTGTCATTGTTCCAAGAGAAGAGGGTAAACTATTGTACGATACCACTCCAAAGAAGCAGAAGAAGCAAAAAGGAGTGTATAAGATGCCACAAGTTGCCGAGGTAAAATACAGATTAATTCGTGAAATTAATTGATTCATATTAAATAGATTTTCATGCTATTGTTCTTTGTGGATAACAGCAAAGTAAGACCAATCGGCCAATGAGGACGTCGCAGCTTTATAACCAAGATAAAAATCACTCGTTTACTTTGATGTGCTGTCAGAGATTCGATACGATTAAATCTGTCTCCAATAAGCGAACGCCTACGGTGAAACCATTACTGGTTAATCCTCTAATGAAGAACCCGAAGCATGCCGCTGTTCTTGCTGAGTGTGGGATCCAGTACGATAGTCCATTGGCACCAATAGAAGTAGCAACACGGCGTGCTGAAAGGATAGCCAAAGAAAAATTAAAGAATGCCGTAAGCACAGTTGGTTTTAAATGATACTTAAAGATTCTTACAATGAATACGAGCGTAAATTGTCATGTTGTTCGTTACAGGTACTCACTGCTGAACAGCAACAACAACAACAACAAGCAACTGCTCGTCTGGTACAGCAGCAGCAGCAACAACAACAACAGCAACAGGCCGTTCAGCAGCAGCAGCAACAAGTTGTTCAACAACAGCAAATTCAATTGCAACAACAGCAGCAACAACAACAATCACAAATAGCATTGACTACGAGTACCCCACAGCCACATCAGCTCACTCAAGTAATAGCTAGTGTAGCAACAACAACGTTAGCCTCTATAAAGACAGTCGCGTCGACAACAATCGTTACCAGTGGCACAACCGTTGTAACTACCGCAGTAAAAGGTCGATCTGGTAGTACTCTGACAATGCACGACGTCCGACCAACTCCTACGGTAGTTAGTGTGGCGAATCTACAAGCTGGCCAGAGGATAGCCACAGCAAGTTTAGTGTCGGCTGCACAAAATCCGGCAGGAGTGGCGCAGAAGGGTATTGTTGGCGTGACTGTAGCGACAGCATCTGGTAGCAAAACTTTAACACCAGCACAAGTTCAATACTATAAGCAGCAACAAGTACTTTTGCGCCAGCAACAGCTGAAGGTGCTTCAAGCACAGGCTGCAAGTGGACAAAAGGTTTCTGTAGCTGTTTCCGCTGCGGCTGCACAACAAAGAGCGATGCTAATGAAACAAGGAGTTGCTGCAGGAACTGTGGCTCAGACTACTATAGGAAAACAAACGGTAACAAGAACAGTATCAGAGACGGAAATGGCTGCGCTGATAAAGCGACAAGCTGCACTTCAGCAACAGGCTAAGGCTGTTGCCCAAGTGCAAGTTCCAGCACAGGCTGGATTAACACCTGCGCAGATATTCGCCCAGGCTGGTCTTCAGGTTCAGCAAGCTGGAACTTCCGCAGGTGGTACACCTGTAGCGACATTGGTTAAGGCTGCGAATGTCGCAGGGGTGCGCACTGCCACTCCGCAACAGATCAGACAGCTCGCGCTGCATCCTCAAATCTTGGCACAAAGAAAACTACCAGCGCAGAAAGTCGCCCAATTAGCTCAGGTTGCCGGCAAGGCTGGAATGCAGACTCAGCTTATTGTTCAGCAGAAATCATTACCAGCTACGATGACCGTTCAGCAGATACAGCAAGTTATGAAACACGTGCAGCCTTCCACTATGCAGCAATTCACACACGTTAGTTAATGTCTCTTATTAGATAACACTAATTCAATACCTGTTTAGTATTGCAATTCTACTAATAAATTTTTAAACGATTTTTTGTATCTAGGTATCCAGTGGACAGGCAGTATCTCAGGCTGGTCAGGTCGTTCTGGCAAAATCTCCATTACAAACGAGAGTTATCCCTGTTGCCTCAGCAGCTTTAAAGCAAACAATTCAAGTGGTAACTGCTAGCAGCGCTCAATTAAGACAGGCTGCACCTGCACAAGGTAAACCTATTGTAACAACGGCCAGAGCTAGTCCAGGACCCAGTCAAGTGAGGCTACAAACAATTGCTCACTCGGCTCATACTCAACAAGTACAGCAACAACAGCAGCAGCAACAACAAAATCAACAAGACGCGCAACAGAAGTAAATGAATTTTGCAATTTAGAAACAGTTTAGAAGAATCGTCGAGTATTAGGGATTCTTGATATATTCATGTCGGTTCAAATTCAGGAATAGAAAATAGAACCAAAGACAACAACGATTTGAAATGTTTCTATAGCGAATCGATGGACGATATAACATTCCAAATTCGACAATTTGTATCTATATCATGTACTAAGGAAGGATCAGAAGTGAAGGGCTTTATGCGTACAATTTAAAAAAATAGTCCTGTCTAATATTATAAAATTCTTGTTAATATCCAAGTGATTTTTTGTTTTGAATATCCAGGAGCTCCGCACCCGTTAAACGTTTCTCTTGCACAATTTGTCACGTTATTATTCTATAGGGGAGAAAAAATAAAGCGACAGCTAATCATTTAATAGCAAGAGAACACATGGATAGACTCCCGAATACAAAACCATGATTGCGACATAACCCGCATAAGTTGCCTAAGTTAATAGTTATTCTGATGCTACGAGCACGTAATACATAATTGAAAATAATTGAAAACGACGAGCGTGATATCCTGAGAATAATATGTGGTAGGATTAATCAATTAAGATAACCCTCAATCGGAATTCTTTTATTTAAATATATATGTATGTATATATTGTTTTCTCTGATAACAGGTAAATCATTTGTCTTTATCACAAGCAATGGTGTTGAGATTAATCATTCGACAAGGAATTCTCATGAAAGCGAAGAATGAAAATGAGAATAAGTTAAGATTTTAAGGAAATAAAAATATATGCACATAGATACAATGACCCTCTATTTCATCCAAGTATTATGTGACGTAGAATTTGAATTCATATTTCGTTACTATTGTTACGAACCTCAAAAAACTCGACCATGGTCAGCAAAATAAAAAGACGTATCAAAACTAGATGAAACTACAAAAATATATTCGGGTGCCACTGATAACTATGGGTGAATAGAGCACTGCGTCAAAGATCACGCGCGACTAGTATAATTGCAAAACTGATGTAATTGGGGAACATATTGAAATCTAAATCACGACGTAAGGTTAAAATGTTAGTCGTCAGCGCTTATCGCAAGGAAGTCAATAAGTCAGAGTTTAAGAAGGCATCTTGTTACAAGGCTTTGATAATTTGGCAACAGTTTTTGGCTGATGTAACGCGAAGACTTGGTTTCTTTTTAATCGCTTTAAAGATTTATTATTAAAACATTAAAGGAAAGCATTCATTGACCCGAAATCTTATGACTTACAGAATGTGGTACGAGAATTGCGTACGGCTCGCTGTGATTAGAAAAGAAAAAAAAACCATCCGAGTAATTCAAACGTTCTGTTAGAATTGATTTGCAGTTAGCCACGCTAATTTCAATCCTTTCTTTTTATCATATTGTTTTTTATACTTCATGTAAAGTATATTATTGTACTTAGTAAATATTGCATGGTATTAGTAGATGATAAATAGGTGACCGTCAGCGAAATTTGGATGAAAATATTAATAATAAATAGTATCTATATATAGATTGTTTAAGAGTGCTGTACGTTATCGACCGAACGATACGGGTTGATGTCTGGAGTGAATTAGTTAATAATTTAAAACTTGTCAAGAGGATTCGCACCGTACGCGTATGACGTTGCGTCTCTGTCTTGCGGATAACCGATTTTGGAAAAATGATAAACGAATAAATTCGTGCGACGGGATATGGCAATTGTTTATTAGTTCAGATATGTACACAGGAAGTAAATGGAAGTGTGCCAAGGTTTATTGATTGTCATTGATTTTTATTTTACCTTAATCTTTGGCTACTTCATTTTACTTCTTTTCAAGACCAAGCCCTGTAAGACTCAATGGATATCTGCGAATCTAATCAGATGGAAAGAAACCTGTAGTGGGGGCGAGAGTATAAAAAGTAATTTGAAAAATGTAATTTGCATATGTATATATAGGTTCGCGCTAGGATTTTAACAAGATATTTCTCATTATAGCGTCATGTTGATAGCTTATTAATGTCCAAACGTGTAAGATTGTATCGTGATATATGTATATCGAGTGTGATATAATAATTACGTGTATACATATATACTTGATATATGCACATATGCGTGGACTTTGTAACTGGGCATATGCATACATGTATGTATTATATAAAAAAAATATACATATGCATAGATAATTCGTGTACAATAGTTAATCAAATAAAACTCATCAATAAAACTTAGATTGTACTTCAATTTTTTTGAGTGATTAACGGGAAGGAAGTCGAGAAGAGGGGATATATATTGGAATTAAATAATTAGATTAGATCACGCATCACTGATTGAGAACTTTTCACGGCGTGCAGTCAATTTGACAGATTATGGTTGCTTTAGAAATTTAAAGATGTGAAATAATTCTTTAACCTTTCGTGGGACCCCGGTTCGGTGCACGCAATTGACCCACTAATCTCTTATAATTTCCATTATCTATGAATACATTGAATTGTTTACATACATATTTTGAAAGATTTTTCACAATTCTTGAAATTTTTTAATCATAAATCTCGTAAAGCTTATCAAGTAATTATTTATTATACTGTTGATCGCTAACAGTTAATCGTTTTGCTTTTCATTTTGCAAAATGATTTGTATACTATAATATTCTTGAAAAATCCTATAATATTTGACGTTTTAGATATTATCCAAATCAGGTAATATAAGATTAGCTAATCTTAGAAGTTTTGTACTCCTATAAGCGCAATAATATTTTGCGATTTTAAAATGTAATGTGACAGCGTCGCGTAATCAGTGTGGCAATAATGCGTTGTAACTTAATCGATAGTGCAATTTCGTATGTTCGTTATCAGTGTACGAAATGGGATGTAGGTAAGTGCGCCGAGCTGACAATTATAAGAATTTAGGCGATGCAGGATTATATGCTAATAGAAATTATTAAATACCACTCATTTGTACATGAGTAATGAGAGAGCCAGTTAAGCTGCACTGTTACAGTTTAGTTCCGATAATTTGTGAAAAAAGCAGTAAAGATAAGTATAAAGTCAAGGATAAGGATAAAGAGCCGCGGATATTAATTGAATTCGCACGAGTCTAGCTATCTGCAAGGTCTCTAAGGCAACTGTCGAAATTAACATTAAATACTTTTCTCTAACTGCGTATGCAGTCAACTTTAAACCTTTGAAGCATACATTTGTCTTTACAAGCAATTTTTGAAACTCACCTGTCGGGTTTTTTTTGACTCGCTGAATCCGAATTTGACGTGAAAATTTGAAAGTTTTCGAAATTCGAAATGGCGGACCGAAATTATACAAAGTAGGCTGATTTGCATGAAAATTGGTACTCAGTGGTTTTTGGGGTTGCTGATTTCGAATCTGACGTCAAAATAGAAAATTTCAAAATGGCGGATCTAATATGGTGGAACGAAATTATAAAAAGTCATCAGATTTATACCAAATTTGGTATTCGAGCGTTTTGCGACTTCGGTCCGCCGTATTAGATCCGTCATTTTGAATTTGGTATTTATTACTTGTATTCGAATTAACCGAACCAAAGAATCTCTTCGTACCCATTTTTTGTTTATAGTTTATCTGATAGATTGGTTATAATTACATTCATTGTGTAAAAAAGGTGTTTTTTGCACTTTGTTTTCAGTATCCATTACGTGAAAAATAAAACCTTGATAGTCGCTTTGTTAGTAGTATTTGATCTCCTAGGAACCTAAATATGCATTTACAGTCATCGTCGTGCGTTAAAAACATTTAAAAATCGTGAAAAACCGAATTCAAATACGTGACAGACCAGTGTGTCATTATGCTTCAAAGGGTTAAGGGGACTGGGGAGTACTTTCTAGCCTCAAAATGGAATATCGTAATTTATAAGAATGTAATAATAAATTCTCACGCAAATGCAGTGCACGCAGATTTTTGCAAGCTGCACTGTTACTTGCATGATACTTTTATGCGGAATAATTGACAAACGAAGGTATGAGTTGCATGCAAATTTTTGACGCGAAAGATACTCGTGCCAAAATTTTGCATGCATCTCATCCCTTTATTCAACAAATATATCTTACGAAAGTGCCGTTTCAGTAATTATGGAACTTACACAAATTTGCGTGCACTCCAGTTCGATAAGGATAATGCATCACTTCCGTGTACTTTACGATTTTCGTGATTGGAAATTCAAAATGGCCGTTTGCACTCCCCAGTCACCTTAAGATGTTCGTAGAATGCACCGCATTAGTTTACTACGTGAAATAAATTGCAGAAAATCTGTGCAATTCCTAGCGAATTCAGTTTTGCCAAAAAAATGATCAAAACATACTGGTCACTTGATGAATTTCTGTTATCCAAAAATACTAAAACTTTTCCGGAAGGAACATGGTGGTTGATTTTCGGTAATTTGTTGGCAAAGAAACTAGAATGTTACCAGTAGACTATACACACTTTGGAAAACTCCGAAAATGTCCTTACTTAAATTCTATTATTTTGGTAAGTTATTGGTTCGTTGTTGGCAAAACTTCCAAAAACTAACCAAAATATTTCAGCAAATTTTGATAATAAAGAATTACAAAAGCACCGATGTTATTTGGTTACTTTTAAGTTAATCTTTAAAAAACATTCGAAATATTATCAATTCTTCACTGCACTGAGACTGTTACTAAAAAGTGATCAAATTAAACCTAAAAAATTTGGTCACAACGAATCCACTAGGGATGCGACTGGTGTCAGCCGGACAAGGCCTAAATACACCCTCGAAATTGTATTGTTAAAAAGCAAGAGTATCGAATATATTTCTTCGAACAATAAAAACAAAAAGACATAAAACGTTGAAATTTGTCTAAGTGTAAAATCGCAAAACACTGAAACGACGTCAAATAATTAAATAATTCTTTAATTACACAAGCTGAGTACGATAAACGTACTAAATAAAGAACAGAAGTATCGTGTGTTTTGTAAATTAAAGATTGAAGTATATTATTCAGTTGAGGACAACAGTCGATTTCTGGACAAATATAAATATTCAGTAATCAAAGGAGTTTCGCATAATATCGAAATTAATGTTCGCAGGAATGTCGGCAAAATTTTATTAATTGCATCTCTGTCAAAACATGGCAGTGATTGTTGATTTCTGTAGTGTCTCATGCGCGATCATTATGAAACGAATGCCAATTAAAGAAGCATTATCATTCGGTTTGTTTCTTTTCTTTTTGTGGAATTTCTTGCGTATAGCGAAGACGATAATATATCCAAGCAAACATAAAATAACAGTTGCATATCGGCAATGTTAAAATTTCCTACTCAAAGATAAATTAGTTATCAAACACCTCGTGTACGTATCTGCCATAACCCTGAGTAGGAAATGGTCAAATTGACCGATACGTAACTGATACTGTGTGTTTCCTGGAATGCGGCCTATCGCGAATCGATGATGATTTCACAGAGTGTTAACACAGTACAAGACGTCCATAGGACGTTCATTATTTGTCCGAGTCCATCCTTTATTTGTCGTGGATATACCAGAGTATCCTGTAGACGTTTCATTCGTCCAATATTGGTCTTGGACATCATGAATATATAAAAACATTCCCTGGACATCCAATATATCGGTAAAATATCCATAATCTCGTAATGTCCATGAAACATCCACATAATGTCCTGGGGCGCTATTTTTGATTCGTGCTTTATAGCACTATCTTATGATAGCACGCTAGAATTATAGCATGGTTTTACCACTGGCTGCTCAAAGGTCTGTCTCTTAGAGTTAGCTTTCACCATTGGCTGACTCTAAGAGAAAGCTCTATATAATTCTTAAATCCATGCAGGCAGTAGATTTTTTTATCTAAAATATGCCTGAGACTATACTCATACATAGATGTGACATATGCTTAAGGGAAGTTGAACGTCGGCGGTGGCCGAAATCGTGGATAATTAGTTCGCATTGGTGATTTATTTTGTCATCTTTCCTTTGGTTTATATTAATCGAGCAAATTAGTATTACCTTAATAAAGGTTCTAGAAAATACAAAAAAAAATTGAACTCAAATATTAAGTTCAGCCAATTTTTATAAACGTATTGAGTGAAGTCTGCAAAAATTACTCACGCTCTGGATACAAAACTTTCGGTAGAAAATCCAAACGGGGACATTTGTCATAACCTTGTCCAGCTATACTCTTTTTATTTTTGTTGCCGGACCTGCATATTTTTCCTGCATTATCGCTTTAACATACGTATTACAGGTTTAAATAAAAAACTGTAAAAGTCTAAAAAATCTGCCCGACCTCTGAGGGTTAAAAATGAGATTGAACTTAATTGTAATCAAACTGATTCTTTTTAATTTAGAATGTTTGCATATATTAAAATATTGACGATTATAATTTGTTGGGATCCACGTGATATATGTACGGCCTTGGGCCTCGCTACCACCACTACGCGCTCCCCCCCGCTTGGGTAGTCAGTCGAAAACATTGGAAAGTTTTTAGTTTTGGTTGACATGAGGGCTCAAGCACGACGCTCTTCACGTGTCTTGCCCCAGAAAATTAGCAATAAAGTTGTTCACATCATTGTAATCGTGTCACCTAATTCATCCCCGCACAACAATCCTAGTAAAAAATAAGTGGTCCAAGGGTTAAAACCTTTGCCGCTGCTAAAGAGAACGGTTCACGCGCATATGCAAGCAACACAGGAGGGCACGTTGCAATCGTTCCAACATAATTCTTAATCTACAAATTAGGCTGGTGACTCAGTGGGTAGAGTGTCACACTCCTCACTTCGAGCATCTCGACAATCGCAGGTTCGAGTTCCACTCACAAATAGTTGTGTGTACCAATCGTAAGTTACACGCGCACCTATTTTAAAAAAAAAATTTTTAAACTATAAACGTAAGACGTTTTCTGAACGTCTCTGTACTATGTGGGTTATAATGTAGTAAATTTCTGTCAATCATTTGAAATTTACAATTCTCTAGATAACCTTGTAGTTAATTCCACGACAAATACGTAACTGCTTACCGATTATCATTTGTTATTGTATTATATTTTGACATTTCAAAGTTATACAACACTTATAGTATCCATCCGTATGGCGTATTACATTAACGCAGATATAAGATGACGACATACTTATCATTCGTTTCCTTTCTATTTATTATAGAATATTTTTTAAGGGGAGTTTCTACTTTGTCATGCTGAAAAATCGTCGATTCTTCGGA
Source organism: Pachycephus smyrnensis (assembly GCA_030142225.1). Taxonomy (NCBI): domain Eukaryota; kingdom Metazoa; phylum Arthropoda; class Insecta; order Hymenoptera; family Cephidae; genus Pachycephus; species Pachycephus smyrnensis. The sequence continues at coordinate 194,628 of JARQST010000565.1, read as the reverse complement.
ATTTATTATGAAAAAAAAACTATTATTAAACTATTATTATACCTGTATATATTTGTTACATACAAAAATATTTCCTACGTAAGGTATTATCTTTGGGACAAGCGGAAGAAGAGAGATCCATCATTTAAAAAATTTTCATATTACATATTGTTTGAATAACGCAGTAAAAAAATGATTAAAAAATTCCAAGACTTAATTCAAAAATCATCGTAGTAATGTTCGATATGAAATAAGTGTCTCCTAGAAATTGAATCTACTTTTACTGTGTAGAAGCTGAGATATCTTGAAAAAATATATCTATTTTAACATGCAAAGTATATCTAAGTATATAGTGCAATTTTGGCTAGTTTCATTCTGTATATCACGTAAACTAGATGGTAAATAATTTGGAAATTTTGCACGCACGGCCATTAAGCACCTACCAAGAACATACACAAAATTCAGATCCATATCTTGGAAGTGGCTTCATCACCACCTTAATCCTTAGGCTGCCGCAGATTTTTTTTCGAATCTTAGAATTTTTAACGAACGCAAGTTTTTCACGTATTTCCAGAGTGTCCGGCGTGGAAATGCATTCTGTAACCTGGACACCGGAAGCCGAAAAGGGCTGGAATTTGGTGTGGACGTTCTGGGGACGAAATAAAGGGATACACGTATTTGCATACATGCAATAGTAAAATGAAACGAAATTTGATTATCTGAAAAGAGAGCTCGACGAGCATTGATAGGTTATCGTTGCAGATTACCATAATTAAAAGCCTTTTGCATAAAAATAACGCATTGATTACTTAGACGAGACTTATTAATAATCTTACTACTTACTATACAGAAGAATAAGTCGTTCGGTAGATGTGATTATTTTCTATAACCTAGCCCTGAATTTTTGGGGTTATTGTCTACTTTTGTGACACATGTCGAAACTGTCAAAATATTTGATCGCCGGCCGATATCATTAGATTTTGGCGCGAAAACGAGGGGGGGGAACTCGCTCTCGAACGCAGCAACTTCAGGTGTCCTACTTCGAATGAAACATACGGTATATTAAAGGAGACATCATCAAATATTAACCCACTGCTTTCGCGTCTAAATAAAGGCTTCCGGCAGTCTAAAGGTTAAAGATAGAGTACTACAATTTGATATGCTTATCCAGTGATCTTTGTTCCATACAAAAAAATGTTTAATGTAAATAAAAGTATGATGGGGGTGGGGGTATGGGGGAGCGCTGAAGGTCGGTGTGCTGACGAAGTCCCACCCTGGGCAGGTGATCTGAAATTAAAAAATCGACAAAATTCTTATTTACATTAAATTGCGCATTAAGTGAACTAGTTAATGGGATGTATACCTATATCTTTAATTTTTAAACCCTACCTATATTTCGGTACTCATATGAAAAATCAACCTCTGGGGTATCTTACACCCCTGGGTACGGTTTGAGGGTTAACGGTAGGTTGAAAAACATTTCTCCACCAAGATGAACTGATACGATCGGCATATTGGATGTTTCTCTATTCCTTAATACAATCATGAGTTTATTTCACTTTGATTGTGATAAAATATATTTTGCACAAGATGTTGTCTAAAGCGCTATTAATAAATACGAAGATTAGGCGAATTATAAATGTAAAATATTTACGCACTATACTGGATTTTGTTTATAAAGAATGTTCACATGAGATGATAACATGTAAAAGTAACAAAAACGAGAAGCATTATATAATTAGAAAAGCAATTTTCAATCATGAATTTAATTTTATGAAATAAATATACATAATTGTCGCGGATGTAGCAATAATCATTCTGTAACGAAGATATGTTCGTTACTCTTGCGATAACACATTCCGAGTATAATGCCAGCATGCAATTTCACATGATACATGGGATCAAAGTAAAATTTACATCTTGCAGGAAATTCTTGCATTTCTCGGTACAGGACAACAGACTGCTTACATGTTCATTGTTGGGTAATTAAAGAAACCTTGAAATATATTCCAAGAATTAACTTCTCAGGAGAAAAACCGCCATATCACATATTTTCCTATTAAATGCATCAAGTGAGCATGATAAAATAAAATGGGTAGTCATCAATAATAATAAGAGTAAATATTCGCCATTCACTTAGGAGGAAAAGATAGCGTGACGTATTTCATACAAGGAAAATCCATAGGAAATATATTATAACAAGTGAACCGATATTATCGCCTTGACACGTAATGCAACTCTACTTTGCATAGTAGCTCTGTGCTTATAAACCAAAAAATGTAGTATAGAAAAGAAAACGCTGAAGCCGTAAGAAATTAGTGCTAATTTTGTCAAAATGATTACTGAAAGTATCTTGATATAGTTATAACGCAACACAGCAACAGTTTTTAAGCTTTGCATCATTAATCGAAGAAAAAAAATAATTAACGCATATCTCGATCCAATCAAGGCGCATCAGTAAAAAATAAAGCATACTGATATGAAGAAAAAAGTAGTAAATTATGAATATGATGTCGTTATAACTAACGGTTCTCTACAATCACCAAATGTTTATATTCAACAATATACGTCATATAACATTGAATGATTTTCTGGAAAGCATCTTAATTCTGTAAGAGATACATAATCTGATTGACGTTGACCACTCTTTCCACTAGTGATTTGAACTTATCTTTTTCCCCTACTCTATCTTCTTCATTCACTCCCGCTCGTTGGACTCGTTTCGCATTTTGAATTAGCCATTTTCTACAACCAATACTTCTTTGTATACGCAAACGCTTAACGCAAAAGATATATAAGAAGTGTCTCGAGGATCATAAGACCAGTCTGTATCCAATTCTGCCTACTGACGATGGCGATACTAAGTGCGGATGGTATCGGCATCACCCTGGCCTTAGTGGTTACGGCCATTTCCCTCTTCTACATTTATGCCAAGTACAAGCTCTCTTATTGGAAACGTCGTGGTGTAGAGTCTCTACCAGCGGATTTGATCTTTGGCAACTTTAAGGATGCTGTATTATTCCGCGTCGCACCAGGATGGCATCTTGGAAATCTTCACAAGGCTGCTAGCAGAGACGCTCCTTATCTTGGCTTCTATATCTTTCACAAGCCTTGTATCCTTCTTCGTGATCCTGAAGTCATCAAGCAGATCCTCATAAGAGACTTCGAGAACTTTTCTGATCGTCACTTTGCTGGTTCTGAACAGAAGGACAGTATTGGAATGAAGAATCTCTTTGGTATTAAAAATCCTAACTGGAAATACCTCAGGTCCAAGATCACTCCTACCCTTACACGTGGTAAATTGAAGCAGATGTTTCCTCTCATGCTGGAAACTGGTGAACCCATGATGAAGTATTTGGAGAATCAACGTGAGAATGAAGATGGTATCAAAGTGGTTGATGCTCAGGAACTTAGCTATAAATACACCACCGATTTAATCGCATCTGTCGCACTTGGCACCAAAATGGATTCCTTCCATAATCCAAATGAAGAATTTTCCAAAGCAGGTATAGTCATCTTTTTCATACAATATCCAAACAGTGTACAGTCCAATGTTTAATCGGTGAATCAAATGTGAATTAATTCAAAAGATTATTTATGTAATTTGTTACTCTTGTTCTATTGCAGTTATGGAATTCTTCCATGGATTCAAACGTATGGTCGCTCTCGTTACTGTGTTCTTTATGCCTGAATTAGTGGAGATGATTGGCACTCGTATGTTATTTAACTCCAGTTTCGTAAAGAAGGTCTTCTGGGATGCCTTGGAGTCCAGAGAACGCACTGGAAAGAAAAGAGGAGATTTCATTGACTCCCTTGTACAGCTTAAAAATGCCGAACAGAACCCTGACTACAGTACGTACCACAATACACAGGAATACAATAGAATACAACATTGTATATTAATACATTTTTCATATTCCATGACAGAATTCGAGGGTGAGAATCTTCTTTACCAATCCGGTACCTTCTTCTCTGGCTTTGAGTCCAGCTCCACGACCATGTCCTTCACTCTTATGGAACTTGCCAATCATCCAGAGTACCAAGAACGTGTTCGTCAGGATATCAATAAAGCTATTGACGCTCATGGTTTCACCTTTGATGCCTTTAATGAAATGAAGTACTTAGATCAAGCAATCGCTGAAGGAGTTAGGTTGCACCCCCCTGTATCCACCATTGACAGATATACTCGCCAAGATTATAAGGTATGAAACTTTTTGATCAGTAAATTTTATTAAGAGATACTTTTGGTATAATTATTTGTCTGACGCTCTATATTTTTATAGATTCCCGGCACTGACATCGTCCTCGAGAAGGGTACACCTGTCTACATTTCTCTTTATGGTCTTCAGGAAGATCCTCGTTTCTTCAAAGACCATTCAAAATTTAATCCTGACAGATTTACAGATGACAGTAAAGTCACTGATGCTTACATTCCTTTTGGTAGTGGACCAAGAATGTGCGTTGGTAAGTAATTCAAGATTTCACGCAGTGTTATGATTATGATTCATATAACTAGTATGACAAATTGCTAAATCGGCTGTTTTTGCATCTTACAGGAATGAAAGTCGGTCAGCTTCACGCTAAGGTTGTAATAGCAATGCTTTTACGTGAATACGAAATATGGCAGAAACCTGAGGACAAGAGTGTTCTGGATCCTCGTTCAACCTTTACTGCAGCAGCTAATGGCATTGTATTGCAATTTAAGAAATTGGTTCGATGATCGTAAGAAACGTGACAATTATTCCATAAACAATTGGCGCAGGACGCCGTTAAGAATATTTAACTAGAATATTTCGAAAGGATTTCTTTGATTCGCTTGTCAATCTGTTTTTTCGCCTACACCTGTTCAACAAAATTCCTATTTAAAGATCGTGTGTTTAGATAAACAGATGTGCCATAGACTGCCAATATGGATTTTGAGAATCCTACCAATGATAAATTTTGGTATTTGCATACAGCCGTAGCATTCAATAGTCCACTTCTGAATGGTCTCAGTCCTTTTATATTTCGCGAATTTTTCCTCGCTTTCCCTCGCAATAGTTCGATGACGTTCTCTCTCTGCAACTCCCATTCCTCTTGGGCGCTGCAATTAGCTACGCCTACTGAAGCATGTGCAGAACGCAGCGATATGTACGGATCGTAGTACATATGTATGGAATAGCACCATTGGTGAGCATGTAGACTATGAATTGGTGAGAATGTAGGACCTATTGAGAGGTCGTCGGTCCCGACGACTGGACTATTGACGGGCACGACTGTATCTGCATTATTAATTACTGTTAAGGAAAATAGCCTTTACTACTAGTTACTTTTCTCCCTGTACGTTTTAAGTTGGCGGGCTTTTTTTACTTACTATCCCACCACTATTTGTAAAACGACGTGAGGGAAAAAGTGCGTTACTCTTTGTAATAAAAATACATGTTATTATTAAACTTAATAAATCGTTTTATATTCATATGATCAAGTGTGAAATCAAACCTTGCTAATCGGATCCCAACAATTACATTTCGAACTATGTTTATCAATCACTGTGATTTACATTGCATTACGTATTTATCGTTAGTTTAGTAATTTTAGTTTATTGCAATTATTTTAGTATATCAGTTGAAAGCTTCAGGCGTGATTGATAACTTGTTTAAATTATTCTATAGTAGAAGTGTAATCGATGGGAAATCTCTGTATCGATTTTAAACATTGACAATGATTATTAAGACTTTAGTATAAACGTTTATCTTGGGTGAATATTGTTGTTAACGAAACGATTTCACATCGAGCCAATCAGTTATTTTCTATCGATTTGACAGTTTATTTATAATGAGTAATAGTTAATAGTTTGCTTTATTGTGATTAAATGAAGAGGACGAAGCCTAGACAATTTTTAATCGTTCAATAATGTCGGATTTACATAGCATTTCACACAGTAATAGGAATAACAAGTGTGCGTGCCAAATTTTTGTACATAATACAATTGAGTGGAGATGCTGCGAAGGTGGAATTACTCAGATAGCAAAGTATCTGTAAATTTTTCGGTAAATTGTTGGCAACACTATTCAAATGTTGGAAGAAATATGACAACGAGGTGCGTCCTCATTTGCCTGTTATCAAATCTCTATTAAATCCAAACGCATGACAGTAGTTTGCTGGCAAACTGTAAGCAATTATTGAAAGTGCAGGTACGCACTCCCAAGAACAGGATAGAAATTTCCGGGCAAGTGCGTTTCTCGAACAGGCGATTTTTGGGGGAATAATAGTCTTTCAATACACAATGTTTTTCATATTATATATGAATAATTTATTGTATAAATAAGCAGAGAGAATGCTTAGAAGCAGTATATTTAAAAATTAATGTGTAATGGAAAGAGCTAGTGAGTTTATAATTGCTATCAGTGCAGTCATAAACTATTAAAACTATGAAACGTTAATAATATAAAAAATAGTATGATAATAATAAAAACAAACATGTTAATCATAATAATGCGAAACGAGTAAGAAAAATTGAGTACGAAAACGTAAAATATAAAGTATTATAAATTGACCGGTTGTAAAGGAAACTTATCCTAACTGGTGCCAACAACTACATAAAGAAGTATTATAAATATCCCATAATATACTTATCTTCACCTTAATGCCAAATATACTTACCGCGTATTTTTGTCATATTATATACCTTAACATAAAATATTATATTGCGCTCTATCGCTTTAGACTCTCACTGCTGTGTGTTTCGCGTCTGTATAGCACCGTACAGATCATCCATTTGTGGGGAGCAAGCCGTTGACAAAATGAATCAATCACGACTCTGCTGGAATCCGAATTCAGTTGCTGCCATTTTGTAGTAAACGCGTGAGCAGCAACAGTTGCTTGTACTTTGTTGGCGACAGAGTATTAGATTTTTGCAAATCGGTTGCTATTTAAAGTTTTAATAATTGATGACTACGTATTGCATGCAACTTGCTCCATATGACGATACAATACAATAGTTATTATCAAATATACAGAAAATGTACACCAACTTTTATAGGAACCATCTTTTCATGAGCACGTTTTGCTATCTGGCTGGTGGTGGTGGTGGTGGTAGTAGTAGTAGTAGTAGTAGTAGTAGTAGTAGTAGTAGTAGTAGTAGTAGTAGTAGTAGTAGTAACTTTATTTATGTTTGCACCTATTACAAAGGGGGGAAGGTGAATCGCTTAAGCTAAATT
>JARQST010000565.1:102319-186565 GCA_030142225.1 Pachycephus smyrnensis | reverse complement strand
GTAGATTACAAGGCAAGTAATGGCGTAGATTTATATCTAATATAGAATGATAATGACTTAGTTCATACTTTCATTTTCCTTTCATTACTATAGATTCCAGGGACTGATTTTGTAATAGAAAAAGGTACGCCTGTTATTGTATCGACAAACGGCCTAAATCGTGATCCCAAATATTTTCCAAATCCTGATGAATTTAATCCTGAAAGAACACGGGAAGGTAAAGAAGAATTGGTTGGGGCTTCGTTAGCTTTTGGAATTGGACCCCGTTCGTGCGTGGGTATGTGTCTTTTAAACATTATTAAAGAACACCATAAATTAATGTTATTAATATGATTTTTAATGCGGTGTATTTTGCTAGGACAAAGGGTCGGGACTCTCATGACGAAAGTCGGCATTATAATCATACTATTAAATTATGAGCTGTCTTATAGGCCTAAGAAAGATGAAAAGTTAAATGATATAACGATATTCACAGCTGCTGCGGATGGCGTTCTTGTTCATTTTAAAAAACGCAAAAATCCTATAAAAATCACTGTCAGTGAACAGGTGACTGACTGAGTGTACGTTTTATGTTTTCTTGCCGAACATATAATATTCTGCTTGCAGAAATATTGTGATTTATCATAATTGTGCCAATAAGTTCGATGACTATTATAACTTTTATAGATTCGTGTGAAATAAATATATTTTAGTATTAATTTCAGAGTGGAACGTTATGTTTCACGTGTTGATATTAAATTAAACGTATGTCCTGATACGTTGTATGTACAAGGTATCGTAAATATAGATTGCATAGGTGCTTAAATTTAATGTTCTTATTTTTATAATACCAAATACATATCTCGGACGCCTGGCAAAAAAACGAATAATAGTACTTTACGATACTAGTGCGAAAATTTGTTTTCTAACGAGTGTAAGTTTGCAATCACACGAGTTTAGAAAAGGTTTTTCGCACGAGTATCATACAAAATTTTATCTCACAACGTGCGAAAATGCAGTTGTACGCACGCGAAACGTGCGTAAAACCGCATTTCTCGCACGGAGTGAAGTAAAAATTATTTACTTACTAGCATAATGATCCTAGTTACCAGAAACGCCATATTCCAGTATATTGCTACAATAATAACAGCACGCTTTACATGATGCTGTCTTTTTGCTGGCAATATACTGAGATATTTGGGGAGGGAGCCGTTTTTGGCTATCTGGGGAGTTATGTAAACTCACCCATCCGCAAATCCTATAAGTCGAAGAAAAATTTCTGCATACGGTGTTCATTTCGGGTTAAATAAGTTCACTTTCTGTTTACTTAGCAGACATTAACTTCTACGCTTTAACGGTAATGACTGTTGTGCGTTTGTAAATATTTCCTTAACGTAATAGAGCATATCGAGATCGAGTAAATGAGTCGTATTTATATAATACTTTCTATTTCTATTGATATTTAGCCAAAGGTAAAGGCTCATATACGGACCGTGTCCCAATTCCTGATCGGGGTACCTTCACCATAGTAGGCTTCTCCTACCACTTGATAAACAGCCAATGGTTGGACGGCGTTGGCCCGGTCACAAAAAGCGTATTATTACATCCTCGTTCATCCCTATGAATTTACACGATTAGAGTGAGAGATTTACCTTAGACGGTATTGCTAGACGGAAGGTATTGTTTAGAGAACGACACATAACCTATAAAGTACGTATTGCGTGTTGCTCCCTGCTTGTTCAAAGAATTGGTTTAAAGCAATGGCACAAGGAAAATTGAAAGTGAAAACAAAACCTCCACCATCTGCGAAGAATAAAGCAAACAAAAGCAAAAAGGGTGCTGCTGTTCAACGTCGTGGAAGTAAGCAGAAACTGATTTATTCTATATACTATTTGTAGTATGCTTGTGAATATTAGGTGTAGCTGTACAATATTGGCTCTTGTATTATGTTTCTTTGATATTTATGGTGACTGTCCTTGTATTTGGAAAATAGATGCACCTATTCAATCTAAGAAAACCAAATTTCAAGAGGCGCATAAGTTGAAGAAGGCTATCACGAAGACAGTGAATAAAACTATGGAAGATGAATTGAGGAAAAGAGCTCTTGGAGGAAAACAGTCTCTTACGAAAAAAGAACCTGCAACTACATCGAAGAAAAAGTAACCTGACGATGGTGAAAATGGTGTTAATGATTTGTAAGTTTATTTCTGACGACTGTACATAAGAATGTCTATGTAGGCAATAGACTAAAAGTCTCTTCGGAGTAAGAAAAATTTTTACCTATAATTGAAATATTATTTTATTTAGAATATGTCCCATATTTAAATATAACAATGCATTATATTTTTTAATATGAAATGCAGTTGTCGGCAGAGCCTTGTGCAGGCACTGGTAAATGCATTAGTACTGGCAGTTGCATTAACATGTTATATTATGCGCTCGTACAAAAGTGTAACGATATCTTTATAAAACAGTATACCTCTAGGAATATAGTTAAAAAAACATTTTGATATTTCTCAAACAAGTTTATGTAAATACTAACAGTAGCAGCGACACTGAACCCAGTTTAATGGCACTGTTGGCTTTCTTTGAAAATTATGGCAAAAGATAACCTCCAAAAAAATACATTCAACTAACAAAAGCCAGTGAAAAATGCGCGAGACAAAGTTTCTGCGGCTTTGCTACAGTATAATAATTCGGTCACGATTCGCGTGCCACGTAGTAATCAGGAAAATTTAAATACCTATCAAATCAGAATTGTTTCATTTTTTTTTTTTACATGACTATGGTACAAGGACGCAAACGTACTGATTTAAGAAATATACGTCTCTACAATATATATTATTATTATCTCTTCGTAATACTTTGCTTCCTCTAAAATCATATTATTTAAGGCTTCCTTAGCTCCGACATCCTGGTGCGTCTCACGTCGTCTAAGTACGTATTATTCGTCGTCCATCTGTTCTTCGTTGCATGCTTCTATGGCGAAGCCACCTTAAAATAATGAAAAAACATTTGTAAGCTACTTCTCTATTGTAAAACTGTCAGGTCGACTGTACAATACTCACCACTAGAAGATGGCCACTCTGTCTATTCTTACTGATGGCCGGAGTCGTACCTGTCGTAATCTCGATTTGAGCTTCCTTTCCACTGACTAGCTTATGTGAGACCCTGTAAATACATATGATGTATCGTCGTTTATTTCTACCTTCATGTTAGATTGAGCAAACAATATTTTTAAACTCACGATTCGTTGTTGACAATGTTGAGGATTTTTGGATTCTTGGTGATATCAATCGCTTTGGTTAGTGCTTCAATTAAGTGAGGCACTTCCAAGATTAAGTCACCCTACGTATAAATAAATGACTATATAATTGCAAGACCTTATCGTATCTTCAATATAGGCTAATTATGATATATTTTATTACGATTATAATAGCCACCGGATTCGTTCGAATCTTTCAACAAGCTTCAAAATTTAGCATCGCAATTTTGCCCGCAACCCTTCAGCTAAAATAAAATTCTATATCTACACATGACCCATGCAATGTACATACTAATTTTCGAAGCACCTGCATTATGGAAGCGTAAGCGTACGCTATATAATATAAACATTACTTTTTCAGTTTTCCCACCGAATCTAATGCATGCATCGTCTTTAATCACCTGTGGTTATAATTTATAGTTCCATTAGTAAATGTTCTTTATTGTGTAAAAGAAAACTGTAAATCCTTCAGAAAATATTTCATTAAACTTCACCAATCTCATACGTGCCACTGTTCCATCTACGTGTTCCGAAGCATTCTATTAAATCCCATAAAAAGTAACGTTACCTTGTCCTTCTTAAGCTCAGGAGGTATCCTAACAATCAATAAATTATCCGACTCTCCTGTAACTACCAATTCCTCAATTGATTTATATGGTAATCGGTGCTTCAGTTTGAACGTTTTCAAACTGTCCAAAATGTAAACCGCCTCTTCTGTAAGGATCAATACTCTTTCCCGTGGCTTGTAACCGTGACGATCGTACTTAACCACTGGTGTCGCATACTAAAATGTAAAAAACGCATTAGATGACGCAGTACACGAAAATCGTACAAAAATTTTCGTTAATCTGTTCGCAATTTCTTACTTTGACATTTTCACCACGTGGTAAAATATTTGCAATGAAAGCTTGCCTAAGGGCTTTGTGCTCAGCGCCTAGACGATCTTCCTGGAATCTAGGACCCAGACTCTTTGCATATGACTTCTTCTTGCCCTTGAAAAGTTCCTGAGAGAGAATCTTCAGATTGAAGTGTGCTATCTCCTCTTGCGAAAGACTCAGCCTGTACTGCCTAGCTTTCCATTTTTTGTGTATTTCAAACAATAGTGCAGACGCCTGTGAATTCATCAGATTAAAAGCACAATCGTACAAATTATGTAATAGTAATAATAATATAACAGGCACTAACTTCTTTGCAGGTATAAGGACACGACGGCCATGTATCGTTCATAACACCCACGGGAAGGTTTTTGGAGAGCCTAATGAGCCACTGGGATTTAGCCAACTCTATAAAGGCCACGTTCTCCTCGTTAGGCGGTCCATTTCTCGTAATGAATCCCTTGATAAATCTATTTCGCACATGAGAGAATTCACTTTTGAAAGGTCAATCCTTTATAAGGTAGACAGGACGACAATTCTTTCGCACAATTTACCTTCGAATTGTTATTGCCGCCTTTCTTCTGCGGTCGGCTTCCCTCTGGGCTAACCATCTGCGAATATATTTCTGTAGAACAATGGCTGCCTTTCTCATTCGTAGGTACTTTCGTCTCTGCAGTATACCCTTCCACTTGCTCTGTATTATTGCAGCAATATCGTGCTTCTTCAACTGGAACGCATCCTCGGTATCGAAGAGGGTCTTCGGGAATCTTATGAAGAGCTTAGTGCTGAGGATAAAGTATAAAATGAAATAGTCTTTTTATAACGATAATAAGAAGCCCCTGTGCTAACGATAGATATTGTGTTCTTACTTGCCCATCCTGTAATCGTCACGATCGTAGCCAAGATGACAGACTAGGGTTTGCACTCCTTCTTTGGCTGGTCCAGCATAGTGAGGCCAGGTCAACGGGCATAGAGCCTTGTAACGTTGTAGGAACTGTTCGTACGGTCTTCGGTAGGCAAAACCAGCACGTCTCACTCGTAAATTCTCCATTAGACCTAAATACTTGACTTGATGAAGAACAATCTTCTCGTTAAATTGATCTGAAATCAAATCCGCGAAGTTGAGTCGTTAGCACTACCGAAACGGTACGCACTTGAATCGTGTGTAATAATAACTCACTGGCCATCTTGAAGTCATTCGGCTTTATACAGCGTATATAAGAGGGTTCCTTGCCCATGAGAATTTCCACCAAATTATTTAAACTGTTCTTGAACTGCGTAATGGCAGTCTCTGGTCGTTTTTTACTCGTCAAATCTTTGACGTCAAACACAGCCTGTTAAAAGAATTGTCATGGTTAAGAAAATCTATGTGATAGCAGGTAACGCCCATTTAATCTAGTAGTGCCTGCATTATATGATACGTATTATTAAAACTTCCAACGATATCAATACCATTCATTAAATGTTATCATATACCTAATCTACTTATTAAGATTATTTATTATCCCTTCAAGTAAATTATGATTCGATCATCATTCCCAATGTTGCAGCTGTGACTGTTGACGATAGAACTATCCTTGGAAGATTAGTCATTATATAAATTACCTTCGTTATTGAGTTTGTTGTGTGGGACATTACTTCGCGCAAGTCCCTGAATAGTAAGTCGTTATTTTTCTCCAAAAAACCACGAACATTGTAAGTAACATCACCAGCGTAATGTACCAGTCTGAATTCCTGTAATTGGATTTAGAATATAAGTGGCTACTTACGCTGAAAGACATTGAATTAGAAATAGATTTATTATAATGGTAAAACTTCACTTACATCACGTCCCATAATTTTCTGGGTTTGTATGTCAGCCTTCATATGACTGATATAGTGAGGATGATTATTCAGATTGAAGTTTAGCTTCTCCAAGAAGCTAAGATCGGTAGGCTCACCAGGACGGAGACATTCCTCGTCCAAAAGTGATATGATACCTACGAACAAGAATCCCTTTGTCAAAGTTTTCCCTACGTGCTTATCTCCGTTGAAAATATAGAACAATCTATAATACACTTACCTTTATGCTTCTCTTCGATCAAGTCGCAGATAACTTTGTTATTGAAATAGTGCACGTTTTCCCATGTAATACCTTCCTTAAGATATTCCTCCTGTTCAGCCTTCAACGTAAGCTCAATGAACAGTTGCTGCAGTTTCTCATTACAGAAATTAATGCAGAATTGCTCGAAACTAAGAAAAAAAGCATCAAATTTTTTCCCATTCATCCAGTAATATTTAGAAGTGAAACGAGAACTGTAACACTCACCTGTTCTTTGCGAAGATCTCAAAACCATAGATATCCAAAATTCCCATTATAACATGGCGACGTGGATCTGCCGACTGCAGCGATTTATTCAATCTGCTTACCAACCAGGTAAACAATCTGTCGTAAACTGCTTTGGCAAGAGCATCCCTCGCGTAAATTGCCAATTCCCTATTGAAGGGCGTAACAACCACATCTCCATGGGCATTAATAGTGCGATGAGTGAATGCCTTGGCCAGTTCATTGACATCACATCCGAGAAGCTGATTAGACAGATGTATTAGAATATTACGAAAGCTAATAAAACTTTGAATAATCATTCATTCATACTCACGGATGCAATGGCGTCGACGGATGCTGGCTTAAGAATCTTTGCGATACCTTCTTCTTCGGTGAAACCGACATTTCCCATGTGCAGAACTGACGCGACAATGGCGAACAAATCGTCTTGTTCGGATTGAGTGACTTCGACTGTCTTTAACGCCTCTAAGACCTCTTTGAATTGATTAACATCGTCGATAGAATCTATGGCTCCTCTCGTCTGATAAGAAAAGGTTCAATGAAAAATTGGTAAATCGAAGGAACAAAGTTCTTATGAGACACTTCTACTTACGCCACTGCTAAGGTAATAGTAGGTATCTAAATTGCGCTTCAAGAAAAGTTTACGCAAAGTCTCGTCATCAGAACCAGCCAAAAGTTGATAGAAAATATGGAAATTTCTCTCGCCCGATGTCTGATGAACGACTCTTGACTTTTCCAAGAGATAATTCAGAATGTTACCACCTACTGGATCACCCTGTTGTAAATGTGATATATAATATATGTATATATATGCATATCAGTGAAAAATATACATAAGCACCTTACATCCGGCAAGTGTGCTGGTGTTATTATTTATTAGACTCACCTGATAGTTGAATTGGATATCCATGTATTTGCCAAAACGCGATGAATTATCATTGCGATTAGTCTTGGCATTTCCAAAGGCTTCGAGTACGGGATTACTGCCAATTAATTTATCATTGACAGCTTCAACTTGCTTTTTGTGACCCGTTGCTGCTGCGATGAACTGAAGTACCTTCTTCGACGCTTCCGTCTTCCCGGCGCCGGATTCGCCTAAAATTCATTATTATTATTTAATAGTCATCAGAATTCAAATCATTTCATTAATTCAATATTAATACCTGAGATCAAGATGCACTGATCACGATTTTCCTCGGTGAGAGATCTGTAGGCAGTGTCTGCCAATGCATATCTTAAGAAAGAAATATACACAAAGATCAGTTTTATAATTTGCAATTTTTATAACTATTCAAAAATATATTCTTTTTTGTAAAATACTTACATGTGCGGCGCTGCCTCAAAGAAGTTTCTCTTTTGATAAAACTGAACATTCTCAGCATCGTAGATCGGTAGATTCTTATAAGGATTCACCGATATCAGCACCTGGCCGATGTACGTCTGTAATGCAAAAATAATTATATCATCCATTTTCCAATTCAACTATTACAGTATAAAAAGTATTAAAAAAAAGAGCAATCTAAAAAGAACTAACATAAATAAGATTCTCGCGAAAACGTTTACGTAGGTTGTCAACGAATGCATTCTCATTGGTGAAATCCTCTAGGAGGACAAAGTCCTGGACACCAACGCGGTCCCTCTCGTGCAGTCCTCTCTCCATAATCGTAGAGGCTCTCTGACCCTCGACTTCCGGATTCTTGCCGGACTCGCCCCCACCACCCCCAGCTTCCGGTGTGCTATTTTCGAAGCTATAAAAAGTACATAAAGTCATATTAAAAAAAGAAATAAATCAGTCATCAAAGAATAATCAGTAAACTTCACTTGTGTTCTCCAGTGTGTAACCAGGTCACTGTACCACTATACTGTACACTCTTTGATCCGTATCCACACCTGTCCTTAAAGATCATTCTTAACCAAAAGCGACCCAACGACCAATCGGCAGTCGTTATTTCGTCGATGCTAACTTTTGATTGGTTGTTAGGTCGCTTTTACTTAAAAATGGTCTAAAAGACGAGACATGAATACAGGCCTTTGTGTTTTTACCGCCATTATACGGTAACCAACCATAAACCTCTTCTATTACGATGGTAACCGCACCCGGAAAGTGACACCTTATACATATATAATACATCCGCGTGACTACGATACTGTGGCTTTGGTATTGATAACACATGTGGCGACGAATAATTGTCACGTACATATAAAATGTACTTTTTAAGTAAAATTAACCTAACGTCATAACGACTTTCTCAGGGCGGTGTCAATTTACGTCACGCGGAAGTAAACCATTAGTGGATTATCATAAATTTTCGATAGACGCGTCAGATCTTATTTCCTTTGCTATTTCTTTACACGTTGACAATCCAGTTATCTAGCATTAGGTAACAAGAGAAAATCAATTGAATTTGAGATCCAATCTAAAAATTGTGTGTTAATCCCTAAACTTTATGATAGACGGATATATGTTATCGATACTGTCTCGCTACTTCGATATTTGCCATCCGTGTACGTACTAACTTTAATCTCATCAAGATTGCAACCATTTGATAATCTCGAGAGGTCTGATTAAGAAGGAGTTTCAAACAATATGGATTAACATCTATAACAGTACTTCAAAATTACGATTTTCTGGGTTAAATTTTAACAAGGTCAAAATTACTAATCTGTAATTACTCGATATCGCAGTCTCGAATTTTTTTATAATTGAACAAAATACATTTTTCCTTCTCGAATATATTTTTGAAAGAAAAAAAGATAAGTCAAAAATTCTAATACCATCGTATTTAGACGGACGCTAACGTGACCTTGCAAACTGGAAAACGATAAGCCGTAAAGCAGATACTGAAATTGCCGGCACGTTACGAAATCGTTCTAAACCAGTTGTTAGGAAAGGCATTTGTAAATTTCAAAATGACCTGACGTTTCTCATCAACGTTTATCCGTAGAAAAACTTTCGGAAAGTTTACCCAAGAAACTTACAACTCTGTCACCCATCCCAACAAGGTATATACAATTTCCACGGCACGTGCGTCGTGGTAAATACACTCACCTCATTTTGGTGCCGTTCAGTGATGCGCTGACACACGAGACGATTGAGAACGAAGAAGAATGAAAGGATATAGATAAAAATGAATTAATCCAAGTACAAGAACGCGTCAGTCCCTCTATCGAGAATAATTGTCGTCAGAGGTACCGTGTTGTTTGAAAGAATCGCGCGCACCTGGTGGTTGTCGCTGGGTCTGTGTTGGTCTAAACTGTTCAGGAACTGCACGACGTTCAAGATAAGATAGGTACGTATGCACGTGTGTATGTATTAAATTTATACCAGCCACTCATTTTGCTAGTTTATCAGGATTACCTGGAGCACCGAATTCCATACTAGTTTGGAACGCTCGTTATAACTGCACTGGTTAACGACTTGAGTCATTTGAAAATTCAAAATACCCGCCATTCTCGCTATCATCGCATCGTTCGACGATATCGAGACTCCTGATAACAGAATCGACAAAGTATCGCAACTGGGACAGGGATGTTGAAATGTAAATGTTAAATACATTTATCAGAGGTTAGGTTCAATTGTCATTCACTTACATTTTTTTGCACTTAATATCCGTTATCAATTCGGATCTGGTGTAATCGCCGTAATTCGATCTCACGTAACCCATTGAAAGTTTCAATACAGTTATTGCCATAATCTGATAAAATTTTTTTATATCTATTTTATAGCCTTCTTTGTCTTTTATCGAATAAACTTTTGCTCATTCGGAATCTGATGTATTTCGTCATCCGGGTCGAGATAATTAGTAAAGAAGATATTTATTCAAAAAATTGCTGTATCGTTAATCCTATAAATCCAACGACTGATACCTCGATAATACATCATATTTTTATTGAATGTCTACCATCTGATTGATGTTACAGCATTAATGTTATATTATTTATTTACTCAAGATTCTATTGTATCCAACCCAGGAAACACGGTATTCCGGGCCCAGACTCAGCCAGCACTGGTCCAGCACTGGTCCAGCATTGGCCCTCTCTTGGCCCTGTGCTGGCCCAGTCTCGGTCCGGGATAGTTTGCTTCCTGGGAAATTTTACATGACTTTCATTTTTATTCGCGTATAAATTATATAGGTACCTTATGTGCAAATATACTTTATTTATTTAATACTTTTTGACTGGTGTATACGCAATGACGTATACTTAATAGTATTTAGTGTGTGCATATATATATATATACATTGCGTATATTCCAGTTAAAAAGGAATAGAAGATCCGCTCGTTCATTCGGCCAAGGTCGGCATTAGAATTAGATACGTAAGGTGAGTTTCTATGTAGAAGCTAGAGAAAATGGCATGGAAATTCAAGCACCTATAAAAACTAGAGAACCGTCACTGAATATTTTGTAAGGCTATTTGACTAATCGATCAATCAAGCAATCGATTACCATTCCCATGAGAATGCACAGGCGTGGTCCAAAAATTCATTCGATAATGAGAGCGATAAGGATAACCCGATAAGTTCGGAATTTTTAATTGCCCAGCTTACACAAGCGATGTTTAAAATGCTATTCTAGGATTAGAAATTACCGTATAAGGACATCCTTTTTATACTTTATAAATATTATTGTTTCTTATTCAAATTTATGATAATTGAACACCGGATTTTAGATGATATATTTACATATAAATTCTTGTTTTGATCTTGTACATTTCCATATCAGAAACATGTAATACGATGCGAATCGGGTGAAAGGATTTCACAGTAGCGAATTAGGTATAATATCCTTCAGAGTGATTAGAATACATCAGAATATCTTATCTATTATCTACCTCTCTCTATATATATATATATACTAGAATGTCTGTACGTTCCCTATTAACTCTTAAACTCTTTGACCGATCTGGACGAAATTTTGAATAGTCATTCTTTAGGACCCTGCAGGGTCTTGATATGTTTTTCAGCGTGCGAAAACCTGGACACTGCACCCCCTCTCCTAATTTTCACATTTCCACAAATCCTGATATTCTAGATATGAGAAGCCCGTGCAACGCCGGGTAGTTTAAGCTAGTATGAATTATACAAAAATCTAAACGGTCGAATGTATTAGGTCATAACACTGTGGCCGTTTATGATCCGTGCCGTGTAAAGTCAAGCGTGAAACAATCCGGCAGCCATTATTTAATTAACTTTTCCTCTCGCGTTCACTTGCGCTCTCGAGTCTCTTCAGGAAGAAAAATAATGGCTTCTCCTAGACGCGTCGCATCATTAGAATAATGAATTCCTCGCGGTAGTAAAACGGTGAATTTTTTTTTTATATACAGCACAGTTAGATATTTTTAGGCTAATCAACTGTCGTCGCTTCTCTCTCTTTGAAATATATTTGAACACGGCGAATATCCATCGAACGAATGACGAGTGCAGTGTTGCTGCAAAAATTAAGGACAGCGATTCGCGACTATTTAGCGACTCGATCGATTCGCCATAGTCACCTGACTGTGATTTTTTGTTTTCTATCTCGATTTGCACTTCTTCGATACATTTATTATAAATAAATTAAATATAGAGCGAAATACGATACTGGCCGTAGTTTTGCTGGCTGATAATCTTTCACGTTGCTTTCTTGAAGATGAGCTATTATTGTTATTACTATCGATGTAGTATCGCTGGATAACGATTTTTTTTTGTCACACTAGCAACAAACAATTCACACATTTTTTTCTAATGCCATATGTAGCCTACGACTGAACCACCAGATGCGCAAACCTTACCACATAAACGGCAATGCTAACCTCGCGATTTTCAATGAGGAAAATTCAATAGCGTCGCGACGCTCACTTCACTCGGAAAGCGATTTCAGAAATGACGAGGAGTTGACCAAGCAATCGACTACAGGAGTTATACTGACTTCTGTGATTGCCAACCCCACTGTATGGCCCCACCAAGATGACTGGTACCGCCACTTGGATTTCTTTGGACCATACTGATTAGCATTAGTACATCTGATGGAACGGTAATGAATGTTACTGATATGCAATACGATAAATCGCCTTAACAAGTCATTGAACTGTACTGGAAATATATCCCTGTTATTCTACTGTGCAATGGAAGTATACGCAAGGAGAAATATTGTTTTCCGTAAGACTTAAAGAAATGATAATGAATGCGAATATTCATTGCGCGCGGTTATTAAACTTAGATTGGAGAAATTGACTAATTTTCAAGTCATTAATTTTCTCGACTTTTCGCATTATTCGATTATTCATTAAGTTTTTATAAGAAAAATACCTATTCGCTTTACAGACGTCATTGGTCTAGATGCCTCTATCGTCCTATAGGTATGGTATCTAATCTAATCATGATTTTTGCGATAGATGCGATCGATATTGAATTTATATAAGCACGCGTGGATGATGTGTTCAAGTATAAATAAAATGGGATTTTTTTTTTAATAGCAAATATTGATCGAATGATTGCTGGCGATTTTTTAAAATGAGTCATTTACTATTCTCTGCTGATATAAATATCGATAATTCTGTGCCAAAGTGTAAATGGGTCAAGTGAAATGATGTCTTATCGTTAATTATCAATCACTGTATTACAGAGCCATCAAGGTACATTCTGAAGTTTCCGAAACAGAATCATGGAAATTTTTACAAAAATCATTTATAGTCGGTATGTCTATGACATTCGTATATCATCGTTAAGCAAGTATCGGATGATGACTCTAACAAGCCTGCGACCTCGTAATTATCTTTCATGACCTCACTGATAGCGGAATCAAGAAGTCAATTACTATATCGCTCACATGTGAACAGCGGAATGACAGGTAAGCGATCTAGTATATTCGCTTATCGTGTCAAAGTCTGTCCCTGATTAAATTCGATTGATCTCGTATAGTTTCGAAACGATGATTCCTAGTGTAAGTTCCAATGATTCTTATGAAATACAATAGACTCATTGATCTACTTCATCGTTGTGTGCACTTTACCCTTACTCATGATTATATCGTCCTTTGGTCGTCTTACATGCAAACTACGACAGTCTTTAAATAGCTGCTCCATTTTACAGAGAACAGAATCATTCGAATTTTATTATATCATTATGCACTGTTTAACTTCAATGAAAATGCTAAAATACTTAATATAATGATGACGAAATTAATTTTTCAATTAATTATTTTAACGATTGGGATCAATCTATCGTAATTGATTTAATCTTCGTTTCCAGTCGAAGTTATTATGATCCTAATCCTATTCCAGTATCAGTAATAATTCCAAAAGTATATCCCATCAAACTGTTCAATGATCATTGATAAATTTTCAACGTAAATTGTATCGCGTTTGTCGACATTCTCAAAAAGGGAACGAAATCTAATACTGTTATAATTATCGTCGTAAAAGTCACCTTCAGCAAGATTAGAAAAGGATACATTGAACGATACATTTGCATTTACCTGGAATACCTATATACATAGAAAAAGAGAAACTAGGTAAAAGCGACAACTAGCCATTTGGATGGACTGTTGTGAAGGTTGCAATCGAGACTGACATCGATTATCGATTTGGGACACTGCTGACGCTCTGGTAAACAAATACAGCACTCCGAACGGAGTGAAGGAAGATACAAGTCGAAGAGAAATAAGTCGATATCGAACAGCCAAGAAAGCCATCAGGCCTCTCATATTTCGCGAACGATTTTTTCGTGAGTCGTTTAATATAAAAAATTTACTAATTGCCATTTTTTTCTTAAGAAAGTTAAAGAGACCTTTCGCTCGTACGCATCAGCGTCAATTATTCGTACTGTCGATATAAATACGCGCCATTAAGTCTGCCTGACTTTAATACAGCGTGGATTATTTTAGTCTCTGACCGATTCGATTTAAATTGGTACGCTTGCACTAAGTACACCCTATCTCGAATCCGTTCGCGTAACCACGTTTAATTACAATTATCACGAGGGAGTTGACTAATTATTTTTTTCAGGATTACCAATCGCCCGCAAGATAGAAAAAAAGTAAATCGTACACTTAAGCCATACGTGTAGGACATTGAAGTTCGATAACATTGCTGGGCGTCTGATGCTAGGGGTCAAGGAGAGTATAGATCATTGGTTACTGCCAAGGTTACTAACCTGTCCGCGGCAAACTGGATAATTTTATTGCACAGGAATAGCTCGCGTTCGTGGGAAGAAGCTGGGGGAAAAAAGAACCAGTTTACAAAAGTCGGTCAATTTTCCCAAAAGCAGATCTATCGGAATATTCTCAATGACGAATAACGAAAATTTCATGAATACAGTTACAGTACTACTTTCAGAGCAAATAATTAATAATAAATATAATACCAATATGGTAGACGATAGATAAGTTTCGATATAAGTTATTAATAATCTACAGTAAACAACGAGTTGAATTTTTCTTCATAAGTATGACTAGTCATACTAAAAATGGCCTAAAATTTTATTTCAAACAGACTAAATAGTACGTGGATAAGTTTTCCTACAGATCCGTACGTAATATAGAACAAATAAAACAATGCCAGCGTACAAAGATTCTACGTTACCATAGGGCAATGTATCTTCCTCTTTATGGTAATTGAATGACTGAGTCATTAGAGTATTCGTGAAGCACCTTAACCCATGACTAATTCAGATTCGATGATTGTGTGTGTTTACAAATAACGTGTATGCACGCGTAAAACGTAAAACATTCACAGAAATCGAAGGAACAATCGTCACGAATGATTCTTCATTGTTTGCTAAGCTCGCGTGTATACGGCTACTGAATACCAGAACTAAATCGACAGATTATTATGAGAACATCAAACGAATTGATATGGGAGATAAGTATGACTTGAAAAATTTTTTCACCGACTACTTGTAATACCGGCACAATATATAAGTAGGTAAATACGTAACCACGTAAGATTTTTCATAACGATTCGCAGGTGCATATTTGATTTTTATATGTTATTAACTCTTCTCAGGTTCACTCGGTCACGAATGCTACATAAAATGGGTAATAAGTATGACGAATATCGCCAGCCATAGAATTTCAAATGGACTCGTTCGGTACGATAAGCTTGCCGCTCGCTCTTGTGTGTCGTTATGCAAGTTACGATACGGCCATTGTTGCTGAAATTGCGCAAGTACCCTCAGAAACCAAGCGTGAAAGCTCGCGGTCCCGCAGGGTCGTGAAATAATTACTCGACGTTTTCACCAGGAGATGATTAGATAACAATGCGTTCAGGATGCAACATAAATTTGCCAGATGAATATCAGCTCTTGAATTTTTTGGGTCGACGTCAGCTTATGCTTGCCTGACCATTAAAAATATGACCAGTCGAAAAAATATTCGTGAGTTTGTCCCTTGTTGCATTTTTCATGTGAAAATCAGGGTCACACATGTTCTCAGTATGAATCACAGTGATGCCATCGGTGACTCAGGAACTTCTTATGCTTTCCTTTTTTTATCTCTCTCCTTTTCCTCGTTAAAGAACCACGAATAAGAAAATCGAGGATTCCCCGTTTATTTTGACAAATTGATTGTAGTCAATGGCGGTTTGCACCATGTGATTCTTATGAGTGTTTTGTTGTACACTTAATAGGACAAACGATGACTGATGTTGCGCCATCGAAGCTTCTTCGTATGGACGAGCAGGTAGGTATGTTCTTCTGACGAAACAATAGAAAAGATAAATCATCACGTTGAATTGATTACAATACCCACACGCGATTCGTCGCATAATTATTTCTTAGTGAAGGAACGAAATGAATATAGCCTCTGTCATTGGCTGGTGAAAGAAGTCCTCCCTACGTGATGGTCAGAGAGCTTCTTTTTCTCTATCTTCTCTTTTTTCTTTCTGAGATACAAAAATCGTTAGTTATCTTTATAATGCGGGTCACGCGAAGGACAGACCAAACAGCGAAGCATTCTAGCTTGACCAGTGATGGGTATATCAAGATAATATTCTTTACGGTTTAAAAATTACTGGTTTTCAGCATGTCCGCTTAGTATGATCTTGGATGAAAAATTTGAAGATAATGCGCGTGCGCCTAATGGAGGTGGGTATATATATATACACACACACACAGTGAGAACCTGCCTTAATAAAAACAAAAAAAAAGTATCAAGCCAGTAGTACCGACAAAAGGCCAACCGGTTTCCGGAAATGGGTTGCACGCTCTTTTAGACTTGGTTCTATCGGATGATTAACCTACTGTGCAACTATCGGTGGTGCAAGTTACTGCAAGGTTATCCAATTACTTCTGACCATATGGTTGTGATTATTGCAGAATTATAGAAAAATTTAATTCTTCTACACCGCAAAATTATTGTACGGTTTTCGTACGTGGTTATGGTGTTTTTATGGTACTGGTTGCACGGTCCTTACCTTAAGTAATATTCCTCTGGATAAATTCGTATTAACTTAAACCGTTCTGGCGCACTGTACGCGTTCAAATGTCCAAGTTAATAGTAATTACTTCTATATAATAATAACGATAAGGTGTCCATTTTTTTATGATCATGCGTTGGCAGGACTCGTAGATATGAGAAAAACACTCAGGGTTTATCGACCACTCCGTGGAAAATAGTCAACGGCAACTTGATTGAGATTAGACAGGCGGATAAAACAAGCATAAAATCTAACCACGGCGGTGCAATCTGTTAAAAGACAAGGTAATCGTTCAATTATTATGAAGGTGACACATAAAATAAACCAAAAGAATTAATATAAAGTATACATCCATGTTGCCTGGTTATGCTCTAGCAGTGATCAATTTTATATCGTTTTGTCAGGACTAACGAGGGTCTCCAATGCATATACTACATAATTAGCATAAATAGGTAAACGCTCGAATCGTGAATATTAACATAATAGAATGTTATACTGGTATTCTAGTAACTGTATAATAAATTATTAAATAGAAAAAATGATAGAAAAAAATCTTTAAGCTAAGAAACAACGTGAAACTTCCGGTTGCAGTATGGCGCCTAATGTCGGCATATTTATTCACGGATAACGGAAGCGGTGCATTGTGCATTGTGTAACACTTCCGGTCTCTACGAGGAGTACCGTTCCCCTGAGAAATTTCACGTGGGTAACTCGCGATTCACGTGGATAATTAACTTTCTCGTACGAGAGAGGAAAAAAAGGACTTTTTCTCCAATTACACGTATGAATACATATAGGTATGTAGAAGGTTTGTGTAACAATATTTCAGGAAGTTTCATCGTATCACTAACGTATACTGTGACGAGACCTAAACTTTACACACTCGCCATTGATATATGAAACGGTTACAGGTGGCAATTTTGAAATAAACTCCATTACCCCAAACTCCATTAGTAGATTGTAAATGACTTTCAACGCGAAGAACCCATTTTTATTATTTATCATGTTTATAACGTTGCTACTGTCTCATCAGTCCTACGCTTGTACACTAGCGAGCAATAATGGCCTTCCTGTTTATAGTGTAGGTAGCGTTAATTTGCAATAGTATTTTGAAGGAGCATTTTTGCTCGCCACTGTACAATGCGTAGGGGCCATTTTTACGTACTGTTGATTTCCAGCTATCGATACTGTTAAAAGGAGAAGAAGAAAAGAAATATCAATGTTACCACCTTGACAGCGATATATTCCACAGTACATTTAATCATTGCTATAATTCTGTTTTACTGTATTCTTTTCTCTTTCAGAGCCCTCGTCATCAATGCCTTCTTTCATCATGCATTCTTGTAGCCCTGGGCATTTCATGACATGCCCGAATAATTCTCCATTATCACTACACCAAGTACCGTTCTTTCCTCGACACTCCATAAACTGGTGTGATGACCGTTATGGTATTCTAAATATAAATACCATGGCTATAATCAAGGTCAAACAGCGTCTTCAAGGAACAGCCATAACTCAGCCGATACATCACGAACGAAAGTAAAAAAGTATTGTTGACTTTCGTTAAATGCACCATACACTACTGCGTTCCATGCATTTATATTCTGTACTGATTTCTTCTATAGAATTCCTCATCAACGGGACTCGTCTTTCAATATAAACGTCCTTAGAGGTTAGCGCCATGGATCATTATGGGGTATTGGCATCTGTAATGATTATTAAATTTAGTCAACGTTACCCATTGCGATTTATTAATCTCATACCAGAAATGTATACGTATATACCGTGTATATATATCTCATTCTCAAATCTCTTACACGGTGAAACGACGGTAAAGTCTCAACTGGTTTTCTAAACGAGCTTCTCTTCACTACTGACGGTTAAAAGTACGTAACGGTATGTTTGTCGCAGGGATATAAATATTCTCTCGAGGATCGTCTCGGTACGCCGGTACGCAAGAGCGATTGCGCAAACCCATGCAAGGCAGTTTATACAAAAGTTTGTTATGGCTAGCACCGACCAGACGCCACTATAGAAATTTTGACAGAGAATAAGTCTTTTCAAGGCTCACGAGGAAGATCAATGACTCGCAATTCGTATATGCTTTGCGGAGAACATAAACTCTTATAGTATAAGACATACGCGGTACGAGGAACAAGGATTAGCTTTGAATTCTGTGACTAAGAACGGCGGTACGCATGTTCGTTAGCCGAGACGAGAAATTCGCAGAGCGTGAAATGTCACGAAGAGATGGGAATACAACGTCTTCGGTGTATAACTGGAACAAGATTTAAAAAGTCGAAGGACTGGTATTACGTAACTCTCGTGCATATACTTTCATAAATTTTATTATTTTCGAGACATGAAATCTAATGACCGGTCGAACTAGGCGACACGTGCTTGTTTTCTCCCTTAGTCAGCGAATCGAATGCCATTTGGAATGCGCCAGAATTGTGAATCGCATAACCGTCTCTTGTATCTACGTGGACAAAATTGACTTGGAACTTTCACGCTTTGTCATTATGACCTTTTTTTATCTGTGCTGCGTAGTCGTGTTAGACGATCGAAACTCTCTCGGACTCTTTGACCTCTCCTATCGGGGGCCATATTGGTTTTACTATCCACTCAGGAGCAATTCAATTTCTCCAAAGAGAATGGATAGATGATGTCAGATAAGAGGATGTGTATAGAGAGAATTAGCTTTATAGAAACAATAGATATTTAAGGACTTTATGGGAATCAATTTAATTAATTATTTATTTTGATACTATATGGTACCACGTTAATGTGTCGAACACGTGTCGATACCGTATAAAGGTCAATGTATTGAATTAAATGGATAATGAAATTCCGGATGCATCCTATCCATATAGCCTTCGTATGACCTTACTAGATCAATGACACATTGGCTATTTTATTAACCCATGTGCCATTGACCATTGTTCCATCAGGTGAATTAATCGTCGAACGTTCTATGGATTCAGTGGTGAACCTTCGATAAAATCTCATTTGTCATATAATTTAAACTTTTTCTATTAGCGATAATCAATGGCTCTCGTAACAATACTTAATGATCACAATCCATTCGACCCTCTACTAAAAGATAGGATGGATATAAGGCACAATCAATTCCAGATGGTAAAGTAATAAAGCAGAATTTATGTTTTCCGTTGAATCATTAATGAACGTAGATGAAACATCGTGAATGCAGTATGCTTAATATTTGAGTGAAACAAGGGAGAAGCTCAATATAAAACAGTACAAGAATCCCAATAAAAATGTCAACAATAGATACAGGTAAAGAACTTACGATTTTGCAAGTAATCCGTTTGACGTCTAGTTCGCTTTTGTTTCAGATCCACTGTCTTGAATAACGATCCCAAGTATAATCACTGCAATCTTTGATCCATCCGATAAGCGTGCACTGATACAAAAATGCGTTTAGATAACGTAATTTAAAACTTCTACACTAGGTATTAGAACACAAGATAGAAGATGCACTGGCGGCATCAAGCAATCTTCCCGGTATTTGAAATAGGGAACCACCTGGCTATTTGATAACGTCCTCGTGAGGGAATCCGATGGCTTCTACTTGGAGGTTATTAAGTGACAAAGTGAATGACTTCCCAGTGAACGGGGAGCAAAACGTGGCGATGATGGTGAACGCGAAAAAGATCGGCGTGTATGCCCGGTGCGCGCCGATGTAGCATACGAAACTGCCGGGACTCGTAGAAGCCGGCGAGGAAGGAGAGAAGGCGGAGAGAGGCGGGTAGATGAGCGAGGAGGAAGAGGAGGAGGCCGTAGAGGCCCAACCGTGGAGCACGAGGTGGAGTACGAGGAAGAGGACGAGGTTTAGGAACTGGAGGAGAAGGTGAAGCCGGAGCAACCTACGTATGCGTGCACGTTCACGTTTAATGAATAGAACGAACGACTCACGAGCAGTGCAGAACTCATGTTTGTTCCTTTTGCCTCTCTCAGCCAAACCCGAAACCTGTCCTCGGCTCAGGGCCGTCCCTACTTCTGTCTTACATTAGAGACGTCGAGTAAACCTACCTCGATCGACCAGAGAGAATCCCTTCTGGAATGTTGGAGCATTATGCATCCAGAAAACCAGTATGATTTACCGTACGTATACTCTCGTACAGTCCGTTTGTTTAGTTCTGTTTCGGGTGTTAATGAAAAGCATAGATGGTAATCGGAGATTATTGATACTTTCCACAAGAAACAGGTGTATCATTTAGAATCTATGTGTGTACAGATATATTTCTAATATAGATTTATTATAAATCAACTCATGGACATAGTAGCGGGATATATTTATTTAAATTTTGCATCTCTCGATGCAAAAGCTTCTTTTTTATTCTGCAGCTACGCTAGTCAAAAGTAGGACACTGGGAAGTTAGCAGTTATCATTTTAGATACTTGTACTTAAGTTAATTGCTGTGCAAAATTTTTAACAATCACGTTGAATGTACTCTCGTTACAGGTTATGTCCGCTTCTGTTAATTTTGAAGGAAATTTTTACATGATTGTTAACAGTGAATAGGCACTGTTGGTACACTACGTCAGAGTCACCACATTTCTATTCATTTACTCTACAGTCATATCCTATAGCACAAAACTTGTGTGTACTAATCTTGCTTATAATAAGAGCAAGAACTTATGATCCCATCTACTACATTGAGGAAGCCAAAATGTGCATCCCCGGCGTACAATAACTTATCGATCATCCGACCAGAGAACGATTGAACTTCATGGGTATCGACGTTCCCTATGACGATAAGGGGAAAAGAAGATCGGTATAGAATTTATATTAATTCATTTTATATTATAGTGACCACTTCCTGTACAACAATCCTGATATTTTATGGTGACCCCATAGCTTTCATTCGTATGGCTTTAACGAAGCAAGATACTGCTGGCTACGAATGCCACTTTCGCTGCAGTATACCTACACGTATAACCTATAGCCGTAGGTTCTACTATCTAATGCTTTCCAATAAGCTTATAATGACGATGCGATTTATTTATATATTTTTTTCAGACCAAACAAATACCTCTGATGCTTTATTTGATAAGAAAAAATCCATGATTACTTAAAGCGACATATTCCTGGAATAATTGATTTAATGATACCATTTGTTTTTTATCTTAATCTTAACGTTCGTAATGTTATCGATAAATCGACTGATATCATTGAAAAAAGTATTGCTGATCTTTCAAGATTGAAATTGGTACGAATTATTAAACTAAAGGAGTTCTGAAATTTTAATGGCACACCGTACAGCTTTTTCGAGGATCAAAGTAACGTACATAGATAATTTATCTAGATATACGAGTATATGTTTATATATTTTAGTAGATTTGTGGTAGATAAATAAGTCGAACCGGTACCTCATTAACAAGGAAGATTTTTTCAAAACAATAGAAAATGGCGACGTGTCAGTATGGTGGTGTATTGTGGCGTCACTATGAAACTTGTTTATGGTGCTCGTCTTCTACTTAAGTGGATACTATTTATATAAGCGAATTTAAGGTATCTGGCATAAAGAAATTCTCTCGTCTTTAAACACGCTACAGGAGTGGTGCCTATTATCTTTACGGTTTTCTTCACGCTTCCATCAATGTTTATAAACGTTCATATTGTCAGTGTGGTGCACGAATGTGGTCTTTTTTGTAACAGCTACGGCATACTATACTGTAGTTAATAATAGATTAATAATGTCTTTTCAAGAATGTCCTTCTATTTTCTGCGTATTGTAATAATTGCCATCGATTCCTTAAGTAGCCGCCACTCAAAGGACGCTAGAAATAAAAGTAAATTCATGAAAAAAGTAAACATAGGGAATGAGTCATTTTATAAATTTTACAGCGATCAATCTAGCAACCATTATTCATATAATGAAATATAGCAAATATATTTCATCTTTTATGTTTGCCATTAGAATACTCAATTCTGACAATCATCCATCACCATTATCTATATCTATCTACATATCATCATTCATTATTCCCTATATTGTTGTCCTTAGTGTCAGCAAATAACATGCAAAAAGGATCAAAGATCGTCGATCAATCAGCAAGATATTATAACGAACCACTTATGCTATTGCTCATCAAATATTAAAATGGAATTTTCAAAAATGGTGTCGTGGTTGCTGCAGAAGAAATACAGTCGACTCGCGTTATAAGGCCGCCCTCTATAAGACCACTTCCCCTTTTAAAAGCTCGAGCGTTTCCTCCACTATGGTAGCTCAGAGACAAACGAGACAGGAGTCCCGGTATAAGGTCGTAGAATAAATCAAGAAGTTTTGTTATTTACTTGCCTGAAGTGGTGGGGAGCCTCTGTTTCTCATAATTTCATTCCCCTACAGCCCCGTGAGCAACCTTATAACGAGAGTCGACTGTACTTGACTGACATGAAACGCATCTAAAGCTGATGGGCGTTGCACTATTTTTACCAGAATGATAATGGTCGGCAGCCTCTCTGCTGTTGTAGACCTCGAAGAAATACATAAAATACCAGCGGGTCAGTATACTTTTAATACTTCAGTGTCAGCCGTACTAAAATTACCGTAATAAATAGTATATGGTAATCCTGGCGATTTTTTCTGAAAATCATCATACATTCGTTATACATAATTATTTTTTATTATTAATACAGGTGGTGGTATATGAAAAAAAATATGTCGATTAACAGAAATTTACAATACATTAACATGCGAGGTGTCTGTGTCCAGGTGTCAAGTTCACAGTGGCGCAGTGGTGACCCACGTGGACGGTGACCGCACTGCGTGTCGCACTATAGCTAACTGAAGGGGGTGGCTTTGCAGCTAGGGAAACGTGGCGAACAACGGTCGTGAATATGTCAGGACGATTTCGATCGACTCCACCGTCTATAGGAGAATCAACCAACCCTCGTAGGGTCAAGTCTACTTCCATTTAACCTCGTGTGTCAGTCCCGCGCGCGCAACCGTTACATTCACACCGTGACTCCCTTATTTTTTTTTACTACCCCTAGACGAGAATCTCGATTATATAGAAGATATTTTCTCTTTGTCTCACGTTATCTTCCTTCGATGAGATCACTTGCGAACAGATCGAAGAAACTGCCGGTGTGACAATGATGTATTTTTGAAATAGATAGAGTTAGAGCAAGTGAGTATCATATAGTTATATCGTAATCAATTTCCACAACCTCTGAGTCAGACTAGTCGTTCATTTTATTCCCCGCAGTTTTTACTCGTTTCCCGTAATGCATGGATTTGGCCGTAAAAATTATTCTTTTCTTTCTCTTATCTCGTGCGCATCGATTAAAAGAATTTATGTTCCAAGTGCTTCTCTCTGAGTGTATTAATTGAAAACTGCTAATTGCCAGAGAATTTGTTATTATAGTATATTTATACTGTGAAACTATAGTCAGACTCTGGAAAGATGGTTTAAAAGATACAGGATACCTTTCACCGTCTCTTCCTTATTTCGATCAACGGATTTAATTCGTTTACTTGAATTTACCGTAACTCTGCGAACGATCTACTCGCAGACGGATGGTGCTGCTGAAAGATTCACCTCCGCCAAAGGGCGAGAGTCCAAAGAAGGATCCTAAACCGGAACAGAAGAGAGGTCGACGATCAAGAGGAAATAGTCCTGGAGAACAATCTGTTGGTTCGCGAGGAAGTAGTCCAGGAAAAGGCAGTATTGGATTGAAAGGAAAAGGAAAAAGTACTTTGCCAGGTTCCAGAGGAAGCGAGTGAGTAAAGAATTTCTTTTTTTCATTAATATTATATCCAGTGATAGAGCCATGAACTATGATAAACTGCTATCGAACAAACCGTACATTATTAATTATTATGGTTAACAGAGAATTATTAAGTGAATAAGGCTGGTGGTTTTATGAATCCATGTGGTAACATTCTTATTGTCATTGTATAAGATAGAAAAATTTATCTAAAAAATATTAATGCAACTGGTGTACAATTTAATGAAGACAATTACTGTTATTACCCAGGCGATCATAAAATTATAACAGTATCTATATGTTGCATGTTGTATCTATATGTTGCATGTTGCATATCATGCATAACTCGGGACCCGTTTATTACCAAAGCACTTTCAGATTCGCACCTGCACCCATGCTGATTTACACTGTAACGGATAAATAATAATAGCGAAAGGAAAGAACTCTACTCATGATCCATTTCTCGACATTACGTTATACATAAAAAGGAACTTTAAGTCCCATTACACTGGAATACAGTAATCTTCGAATTCGATTCCTTCACCAGGTTCTTTATGGGTGATTTACAAATAAGGTTATTGAGCGCAAATTGAGTAGGCATCAAACTTTGTCTTTGCGATATCCAATTTCTATATAGTAGGAAAGCAATTGCTTCTGCCAATTCCTTATTAAGACCTATTAGTCACCTGGCAAAAAATCATGAGCATAAAATTTCTCTCTCGACTTTCTGCTATACTCGGAAGGTATTAATGTACCAAGTGTATTCTGCAGGACATGGAGAAATGGGAAAACAATTACGAGCAGTGAGTTATCGCCGTTGCTACTGGTTGATCTTGCGCTTTGTGTAGAAATGATTGATATAAATTATTGTAAACAAATAGAGAGAACGTAAGCTCATACAGCGATCATCATTATGAAAGTCAAAGTTGATATAGTTTTTTCTTAAAAAATTATCATAAATTTTATTTCGTTTCCGTGAGCATTGAACTTGAAAATTAATAAATATTTTATTGTCCTTTTTTTCTTACTTTATACCTGTAACCTAAGATTGGTTCCAGTCTTGGAACGGGTAGGTATAACATATATTGAAAAGTATAACCAGTACCACAGACATTTTGTACCAATTTTGAATACACTGTTACTTTAACTTGTTTACACGCATCCGCCTGCGTTAAGAATATTTTCAGTCTATCTTACGCATCGTATACTGGCTGAGGCTGATGTGCTCGAGCCAATGCAAAAATAACACTGTCCATCCAATGAAATTCTCAGCTTCTTTTACACACGGTTTTACCCGAACCTCGCTCTCCAAATAGAATTGTACAATAAAATCTTTGAAACGTACAGGCATCTGTATACTGTACGAAATAACACGATACACTTTCACGCCATTTTGTACAGCATTCAAAATAAGACTCGACTGCAGCCTGCCAATTGTTATCGCGAATCGACCATACCATCCTTAGATTACAATATCCACCGTATAACACTGTTACTCATGTATCATGGAAATACCTGTAAAAAGATCTCATCAATAGATTACATATATAACTTATTGAATATTTAACAGGCAATCGTCTTAAGAAAGTAAACCGCGAAACACATTACTGGAAAAATCGATCACTAAGCAGAAATGGAGTTTATTCAATGAAAAAGGCGAAGCCAAAGAAGATGGCTTATGGTAGTCACAAAGGAGAATTCCACGTGCAATATCTAGGACAGCAAATGGAAACACCATGTTAGAGAAGACTATTCAGTTGTACTTTAGGTTTCCAGACATTAGTCCAATCGTTGTATAAATGCACACGCGTCTGCACACGCGACGACGTACTTCGATATAAGTATTGATTACGAGACCTTGTCCGAGTGTCTAGCACGATCGATATTATAATAACCAACTGCCGTTTGCATTACATATAGACATAGTAACCACTGACTTTTGCTGTCCACTCATAGCTTTTAACGACTCAGCTATAAAACATCCACATGCAAATTCTATTCCCTTACTATCATTAAGTTACTAATCATTATACACATTGATCACAAGCATTCCACCATTTCAGAGTCAGTTACAGTACAACGTGATACAATGCAGATAAGGAACGATTAGAATAAAAATGTTATTCATAGTTTTCTTCATTTTAAGTCCAGAATTTTCTTTAATCTGGAAACAAGGCATTGTATATAAGATACAGTCTTGTCTATTTTTTATTAAAGGAACTCGTTAATTACGCCTACACAAATTTTAGTAGAATCTTCACTCGCTGAAGTGTCACGTACTTATGATGTTAGCCACGCAATCAGCAGACACGCGATTTCACTTGGATAGTCGATATCCGTGAACTTCTTTCATCTTAAATATTAAATTAGACACGATTACGAATTGGAATTGACGGGCGACCTTCTTAATGGAGGATAAATCAATGGATGTTGATGGCATGAATCCATTCCATGTTGAATTATTTATTTCGCAGTAAATGTCAATGGCACTTAAGTATCGGTCAGGATTTTGCATTTGTTCTTCCACGAATGGAATTGCCTTTTCTTTTTTAGCTGTAAAGTGATGAATTGGAGTTTTATTGGATGGAATGGCAGCATGCTGCTAATTCGCTGATCGTTAGTGCGAAAACGAGAGATGGATGGCCTTGGATTCTTTGTGTCTCTGCCCCGGTGTCAATTGTACTTTCAATGATTATTATCTGAAGGAAATATTACTTGTGGGAATCATAATAATGGTCATACGATTTTCTTCATTGTTACTTTGAATCGCGACAATTTATCTATGGCCGGATGTCTACGTATAGTCGGTCCACAAGCAAAATAGCTTAAAGTGACAGATGGAAAAATACGAAGTCCATAGCAAAATTTTCCATGATCAATACTTTTTTGCCAATGGAAATCAATGAGAAACCATTCATTATCTTTGGCAAAAGAGCATTTGCGATTGAGAAGTTTTACTATGGGAGTCCCTAGCGTTGAACGTGTGTTTTTATCTGTCACTTTAAGCTATTTCACTTGGGACTGACTATATATGTGGAGAATTTGGTTCGGTAGTCAAAAATTCATTGATTGCTCAGACTACTGTTCTGTTATTACACATATGACACGCAATCTCACGCATTGATTTGTATGTCAAACGTGACTCCTAAAACGCTTTATTATTGTACATGTGTTATTTACTTTACACGTATGTTGGCGTCTGATATATTATACATGAAACATGAAATTATATCAAATTTAGTCTGTTTATTTTTATTTTCTTCTATTTAATTGTCTCGTTTTATTGTTATTTATACATATGAATAGACAATTTTTGTTTGGACAAGAAATTTCATAGTGTTATTTAGCCTCGTCGTTACCAAGGTTTGGGAAACAATGGAAATTACACAAAGTAATGCGAAGACTAGTAAATGCCGTAGAAATTATGTTGAAACCTTGACAGCTTTATTCGCCTGTGAATAAAAATAAAAATCGATACTTCCCGGCAGCCTTGTAGCAGTTCCTGTCATTCACCTTCCGACGATTCAAACGACGCGGGCTAAGTTTGCCGTAACTGAGAAAATTCAAAAAATCCTTAATATATATTATTCTTATCCTAATGTGTATAATTGTGATTTATTAATTTAATAACGAGCTCGTCAGCAGTATTTCGAAAAAGTACACATTTGCACATCGAGTAACTTTTATGTTATTAAGAATATTGCCCCCTCTCCCCGTCGCTCCCTTGGAATTAATGTTATACAAGAGTACCTACCAATCTACAGGTTCTGAAATATAATGATAATTGTACCACAATCATTTAGCGTATAAGACCATCGTCAATTAGCAGATAATTAATATAGAGAACAAATTTTGTTTCTTATCAATCATCGCTCTTCACAATTGAATTAATTGTCTTCTTAATTAAATCCATTAGAACCGGTAGCATAGAAAGACTGGAGGATGGAGATAAAAGAGTCATCGCTTCGCAGCATCTACTTCCGGAAGATAACATAAACGTCGTTGTCAGGTATGCTTAGTTTGTGTAATGAAAAGATTAAAGAATTCAAACTGAATATCATCCTTATCAATGAGTGCGAATTCTGTGAATGATAAGCTTGACAAAAGAATTTTTGCTTCAGGGTGCGTCCGCTTAGCAATAAGGAAATTAAATCCGGTGACGACACAGCCGTTCAATTTCCTGGCGCAGGTCAGATATACGTGAGTACACATATAATGTTGGTCGTGTTGAAAAAATGATTGTTAAATAAAATAACAGTATGTCGAACTTTTAGAAACTACACTAAAACCTTTTAACTAATTCCATTAATGTTTGTCAGTGCGATGGATTTCCAAGTAGTGGCGAAAAAAAGGCGAAACTTTTCTCTTACAATGTCGTTTTTGAACCTGCCGCCACGCAGGAAGATATTGTTCAATATTCTGGAATCAAACCGCTCATCGAAATGGCCGTGGAGGGCTTTAGCTGTACGGTATTTTGTTATGGACAAACCGGAAGTGGAAAAACGCACACGCTCACGGGACCTCCGGGACTGGTAAATATATAAGTTCATTTAATAGAATTATCATTTTATAATCGTTATCGAAAGATATCGATAAAAATAATACTAATCGCATATCGTCTAAGTCTTCAGAACAAAATGGCGCTTCCGTATGAGACTCCAATTACAGGCTTAGGTGTAATTCGTTATGTCCATTAACGAGAAACCATTATTTCACATTCCTCTAAGGTGTGGTAAATCAATGAAAATCAATGAAAAACCATTCATTACCTTTGGCAAAAGAGAATTGGCAATTAAGAAATTTTCCTATGGGAGTCTCTACCACGAAACACGTGTTTCCATCTGTCGCTTTAAGCTATGTTACTTGTGGATCGACTTTAGGTATATGTCTACAGGGGCACTCTGGTACAGAGATAAATTAGTCAAAAGGTACACGGTGAACTGTAATAAAGTTACGTGTACAAATATATGCATATATTTTCGTTTCTTTTAACGAGTGTATTTGATTCGTGCAAAATTTAACAATCGTATATCGATCAGTTATTATTCATATATTACGTTATATCAGTAAAAAGTAGTCAAAATATGTTAAAAATAGAAGAAGCCTATTATTCCTCAGTCGATGGTGCGTGACGTCATGCATACTTAACTTAGAACGTGTACCTGTAATCTTTAAAAAATCGACATTGAATAAAATATCCCTTGTGCTTTCCAAAGGGTTATAAATTAGTACAAAATTTTTGAAAGTAACTTCAAATTTAACGTGACATACTTTCTTTCTACTGCGTTTACAGTTCTAAGATTTCTAATCAAATAAAAAAAATATCTATGTTTTAAAGTTCAACAGGATGAATCCCTATTCAGAGGATCACGGATTGGTGTTCCGTTCATTCGTCTACCTTTTCAAAGTCCTGCAGGAGCGCCAGGAGTGTAATTTCGTCCTGAAGGCCTCCTTCCTGGAAATATATAACGAGAAGGTGCCTATTACTAATTCAAGAAGAAAAGATTGGCCTGAATTAGCACTTAAAAAATTCTTTAAA
Source organism: Pachycephus smyrnensis (assembly GCA_030142225.1). Lineage (NCBI taxonomy): Eukaryota > Metazoa > Arthropoda > Insecta > Hymenoptera > Cephidae > Pachycephus > Pachycephus smyrnensis. The sequence goes on along the minus strand of JARQST010000565.1, from coordinate 156,449 downwards.
AAATTCCCATTGCCGCCAGGTAATAGACCTCCTGAATCCCGGAACATCTCGAAAGCCCTTGGCGGTTAGATGGAGCAAGAAAATCCGTGGCTTCTTCGTCGAGAACCTCTTCACGGTCGAGTGCGAGGAACTGGATGACCTTCTAGCTGTACTGGAGGAAGGTGAAGCGATCAATAATCTCGCTTGAGTATTATCACTGATTCTAATAAAATCCTTGCTTTTTTTCCATGTTGAATACCAGCATGATTTTGTCGCGTCAATAAATGATTTATGTTGTCTTTAGGAATGAGGAATAGATCGGTTGGCACGCACAATATGAATGATCATTCCAGTAGAAGTCACACTATACTCACAGTACACATTATATCCGAGCAGCAGGTAAATAAATTGTATTTGAAAAACGGAACTTATTTATGACTCAACCGAATAAGAGGAGAAAGAAAAAACAGATATATATCTCTACTTCAATTCCGTTGAATTTTTATTAGTATCTTTTTTTTTGCTTACGAGAGGGATACATATGAATTTTTATATCAGATGGAAAATGGCGTGTTCATCTCCAAACAAGGAAAGATCAACTTCGTCGATCTGGCAGGCAGCGAAATGACCAAGAAAACTCAAAGTGAAGGAAAGACCCTGGAGGAGGCGAATAATATTAACAAAAGCTTAATGGTCCTGGGTTAGTCAATACGTATTATTTTAAAGCTCTAGGGAACTATAGGATCTTTTATTCAAACAGACAGTTAAAGTAGCAACATGCCTTGCTCTTTCTAAGGAAATCGTGCACTAGGTCTGAATGAATATCGATTAGTGTAAATTGGACGGGGTACAATTGAGTGAAATAATTAAGAGACCTAAAAGATTCTCTACGTATCGATTCGTCGTCCTTTATTATTTATTTATTCTAGTTTTAATCAGAGTTGCCGATAATTAACCTAGTTTGTATTAATAGTCAAGGATCCATCTTCTAATTAAGTGGAATTCCTTAAAAACTAATTTCGCGAACAACCGCTGCGTTATTATTTCGCAAGCATAAATTTCCTCACCTGCCTCGATTCTCGATGCTTCGTGTGAAAATCTTTTGTTCGATTATCATTATCGACCGAATCGATACCGCGACTTTAATAAGTCGTCAGACGATTCGTTCCTTTCTGATAACAAATGTACTCTGTAAAATCAATAGGTATATTATAGTATACATGTAATATATTAAACGATTCTTTTGTGCTCCTTTGAAGTCATGCGCACCTTCTGTATTTGCTATCAGTCATAAACGGGTTTCGAAGTCGTGAAAATCGGTAGTCAATGTGATTTAAATTAAAATTTTTATTATTAATCATCTCTCTGTCACAGGATACTGTATCGCCTCGCTTAGTGATGGAAAACGCAAGAGCGGACACATTCCGTATCGGGATAGCAAGCTTACGAAACTTTTGGCGGATAGCCTAGCAGGGAACGGAGTTACGCTTATGGTTAGAACTATAAAGAATGTTATTTTAAAAAAAGATAATCAACGCGTAGTGGAATTGTACGAGCGATTTCTTTTCTTCAGATCGCGTGTATATCGCCGGCACGTTCAAACGCTAGTGAGACTATCAATACTTTGCGATACGCCGCAAGAGCGAAGAAGATTCGTACAAAGCCTATTGTAGTCATGGTAGGTCCTAAGAATATTTATATTATTATTGTTGATATCATACTAAAAGTACTCGTGCTTAGATTACTCTAATTTTATACAGGATCCAAGAGAAGCATTGATTCTCAGTCTAAAGAGGGAAGTGGATGCTCTTCAGAATGAAAACGATCACTTAAGGGCTGCTCTTCATTTAGGCGATGGACAGGGTGCCTTACGAAGCGAAGCTAAAGGTAGAGATCGTTTTAAAAATATATTAGAGATAAGATTAGCTTAGATGCTAGAATTTTAAGAAATTCTGTAACCAGGAGAAAAACGTCTGCCATTATCGCCACCGCCAGTGGACTTGGATAAGCTGGCCGAACTAGAGGGTCCTGAATTGAGTAAATTGGTGCGCTCGTACATAACTGAAAATGAGGCTTTACGTCGCGAGAATGCTGAGTTATATGCCACTCGGGAACAAGTGATGAGAGATCAGGAGCTCGTCTGTCGCGAGAATGAGAGGCTCCTGAAGAAGCTCGAGGATGTGAACTCGTAAGTAGAACTTCGTTGTCTGTTTATCAAAGGGGGCAAAAATGGGACCTACATTGATTACAGTGTATGTTGCCGATCACCAATTATTCCTGCTCGACCAACCTATTCCGCTGAAATGTTGAACAGTGCCAACGGGGATGACGCACCAGGTGCCACGAACGTCTGGACGAATCCTAACACCGACTCCAGTCAACCAACATTCACCACGTCCAAGGTAATATGATATAAACGTACTTTCAACTACATAGAATTGCATTTCTTAATAACTGAAGAAATATTCTTTACTTCAGGATGCACCTGGGGCTGGAGTTCTTAGAAAATTAGTTCGAGGAATGCCGAAGGAGGTGCAGAAGGAGCTGGATAAACGGCGTATCGTCGGTAGCTCCAACAACATTGCAGAAGCCTACAAGGACAAGAGTCAGCATCGTCGCAACAATTCCTGGGACAACGGAAACGCTTCCTCGGACAGTCCTGATCAGACATCATCTCCAGTTGATGCGAATCAGTAAGGCTCAACCACTAAAAATCTACACGGCTTATTCGCCTGAGATAGAAAAACAAGAATACTCAAGAACTAAATTTCCTCATGACACCTAACAAACTAAATCCAAAAAGAACAAAAAGGGAAGCAAAAAAGAAAAAAGAAACGATCGTATAGATAGTAGATTACTTCCGATTTACTTCCAGCGATAGCCACTTCCTGGTGGGTGTCTATCTCGGCTGAAAGCGTTATAGACATGACCACTACGCTATGATATATACGACTCTGAATATTACTGGAGTGATGTAAGAACACTACGTAAATTTTAGTCAATGACCATTATCAACAGCACAAGGTCCATACATTATATAGTCATTGAACTGATGATAAATGAGAGTCAATAGTGCAGCTCGAACCGCAAAAACTCACGGAGAGATTCGCTATTTAAACCAATAATATATGTATAACATGGATGATCTCATTCAGAAATAGGAAGGCGACATTGCGTCGGACTTCGACGCTTCCCGACGCAAGGAATCCACCAAGAATCATTGAAGGGCTCACCGGTCCTGTTTTGCCACTCGGTCATTCTCTTAACGGGACACCAGACTCCGTTCTAAGCGGCCCTCTCGTCGAGGGACAAACTTCCGCACCGGACACGGCTGAATCTCTGGCGCCTACCGTGCCATTTCCGGCTGTATCGCAGACACCATCACCCTTCACCTCACCGGAACCTGATGAGACACACGAGGGTACCAATGTTTCCTTAAAAAAGAATCGAATCAGGAGTACCTCGAATAACGTCACTGGGGCGAAGGACGATCGTTCTGCACACCGTGCTTTTGGTAGTTTAGTATCGCTTGATGACGATGAGTCGCATTTTTAATTCCATTGGGTGGCCTGTGCATTTGCAAATTTAAATTGGCCTGTGTTGGGCCATTTTAATTAGGTGTGGCTCGAATTTACATTTTTCTTTCTTCTTTTTTTGTTTTTATTACGTATCTTTATATCTGTCTATTTTCCTCTCTGCAAAAGTGGATTGTTGGTTGAAAAGGGACCCTTTCATAATATGTATGAATTTAGAGTAAGATATATTAATATTACGCTCTCATTGACGTTGAATCTAAGAATATTAAGCTGTTGTAATGAATTGATTGACGGTGAACGCGACGTATAGTGTTTGTTGACATAGTGTTTCACAGTATGGCCAACAGTACCACTCCAGGTAGTATTTGCGCAAATGTAAATTAATAATTTTTTCCACGGCTGTTATTCCAAATGTCAGTTATAGTATTACAAAATTACGTTCAGTTTCGACAGTGTAGATTATTGTACAAAGTCTGAGGCGATACGTGTTGCGACGATGTCATGTATATAAGATTAACAAAGCTAAATCCACAAAGAAGAAGAAAGGAAGAACGAATTCTCTTGTCTAGATATATTTGCTTGTTAAGATATCAAAGAAAATAAAGTTTATCATTGATATGTCGTCTTTGTTTACGACAAGGAACAAATATTCGTAAATATTCAAAATTTAAGCGTTCATGATTCGAAATAATTCGAGTACTCAAACAAAGAACCGCAGCTACCTTCACTCGCAACGTAATAAATGGTTTTAAGAACGCATTATTTTGTAAATTCCCGTCGTGTCGTTGCCGCTTCCCAATAATAACCTCCAGTCACTATGCGTTCATTTCGAAAAATACATTTCATCAGAAATATCTAACCCACCCTCATTTGGACGGAATCCAAAAGAAAATTTTTGATATCGAAGATTCGAGAAGTCAATTCAGGGGACGTCATAGCTACGAACTCACCGTTCTACATTACCGACCTGGTTTCCTGAGCACGCCGAGGCCAGTTAAAGCTGACGAGAAAATCCTATCAAGAAGGCATCGGGTATCGCTATTACGGGCCGGGCTGAGAACAGCAGAAAGAACGAAAAATCATTCTCAATCGTTCTTGCATGGACGGTGGTGCATGTTGTGTGTTGAGCGTGTGCATAGAACCTCGAGGAAGGTTGTAGGTAGGCTGAAGGTAAAGACGTGGGGCGCGTTGGTGGAGCAACCTGCGAGGAGATAGGGAGTAAGCCAGGAAGAGGGAGTCAGTGTGTGCAGCTTATCAGTGCAGCAGACGGGGAAAACAATCGCCAGATATAAAACGGCTTTCGTAAAGTCCGATGTCTAGTGCTGAGGTGGTGGAGAGCTCCGTTGACCCCCCAGCCAAGAAGCGACGCGTTGCTGCCACCACGGGAGGAGCCGACGACCCCGCGGCGACCGGAGATATGGCGAAAAACGGCTCTACTTCCAGGGCGCCCGCCGAAATTGACGAGGGCCTCTACTCCAGGCAACTCTACGTCCTCGGGCATGACGCCATGCGCCGGATGGCGTCCTCGGACGTCCTCATCTCAGGACTTGGTGGCCTTGGCGTTGAAATTGCCAAGAACGTCATCCTCGGTGGGGTCAAGTCAGTTACCCTACACGATGACGTACTTTGCCGTATATCCGATCTTGGATCCCAGTTCTACCTTACTGAGGCAGATATAGGTAAGAACCGTGCTGCAGCCTGCTGCCAACGTTTGTCTGAACTCAACAACTATGTACCTACTCGGCATCACTCTGGACCTCTTACCGACAGTTATATCAAGAAGTTTAAAGTTGTTGTATTAACCGAAACTCCATTGGAGGAACAACTGCGTATTTCTGAGATTACTCACGCTAATGATATAGCTCTTATAATAGCAGATACTAGGGGACTCTTTTCTCAAGTCTTTTGTGATTTTGGTAATTCTTTCACTGTTGTGGATACCAATGGGGAACCACCTATTACTGCTATGATTGCTAGTATATCTAGGGACAGTGAAGGAGTAGTGACATGCCTGGATGATACACGGCATGGTATGGAGGATGGAGATCATGTTACATTCTCCGAAGTTCAAGGAATGACAGAGCTAAATGCATGTGAGCCTAAGAAGATCAAGGTTCTTGGACCGTACACATTTAGTATTGGAGATACCAGCAAGTACTCTGAATATATTAGTGGTGGTATTGTGACTCAGGTGAAAATGCCAAAGATTCTACATTTTCTACCACTCCAAGAGGCTTTGAAAAAGCCTGAGTTTGTCATTACAGATTTTGGGAAATTCGATTATCCTGGTCAACTGCACTTAGCATTTATAGCTCTGCATCGATATCAGTCAGCTAAGGGAAAATTACCAAGACCATGGAACAAAGAAGATGCTGAAGAAGTTTTGAACATTGCTAAAGAGGTTAATGAAGACTATGGCTTTGACCTCGAGATAAATACTGAGCTGCTGGAAACCTTTGCGAAGGTCTCAGCTGGAGATCTGAACCCAATGAACGCAACTATTGGAGGAATTGTTGCCCAGGAAGTAATGAAAGCTTGCTCTGGTAAATTTCAACCAATCTACCAATGGCTATACTTTGATGCAATCGAGTGCCTACCAGCAGATCGTTCAGAACTGACCGAAGAAGATTGCTGTCCAACAGGAACACGATACGACTCCCAGATAGCAGTATTTGGCAAAAAATTCCAGTCAAAGATCGGAAGTTTAAAATATTTTGTAGTAGGAGCTGGAGCTATAGGTTGTGAATTGCTCAAAAACTTTGCCATGATGGGTGTAGGTGCAGAAAATGGTTGTATCACAGTTACTGACATGGACTTCATTGAGAAATCCAACCTCAACCGTCAGTTCTTATTCAGGCCATCGGATGTTCAAAGATCAAAGTCTTCTACAGCAGCTAAAGTAATCAAAGGTATGAATCCTGACATGAACATAGTTGCCCATGAGAATCGAGTCTGCCCGGAAACCGAGAAAGTTTACAACGACGAGTTCTTCGAGGTTTTGGATGGAGTAGCAAATGCCCTAGACAATGTCGACGCCCGCATTTACATGGATCGCCGTTGTGTTTACTACCGCAAGCCTCTCCTGGAGTCTGGTACTCTAGGAACTAAAGGAAACACTCAAGTAGTAGTTCCATTCCTCACAGAATCCTACAGCTCCTCTCAAGATCCCCCAGAGAAGAGTATTCCTATTTGCACTTTGAAGAATTTCCCAAACGCCATAGAGCATACACTGCAGTGGGCACGAGATACTTTTGAGGGTCTTTTCCGTCAAGCTGCAGAGAACGCTGCGCAGTACATCTCCGACTCTCAATTCGTCGAGAGGACTCTGAAGCTACCTGGTGTACAACCGTTAGAAGTTCTGGAATCCGTGAAGACTGCCCTGGTGGACGAGAGGCCCAAGTCCTTCGCAGATTGTGTCACATGGGCTCGCTGTCACTGGCAGGAACAGTATAACAACCAAATTAGACAGCTGCTCTTTAATTTTCCACCAGATCAAATTGGTTCCAGTGGTCAGCCATTTTGGTCCGGACCTAAGCGCTGCCCAGTACCATTGACCTTCGATGTAAACGACCCTCTGCATTTAGATTACATTGTCGCCGCAGCCAACCTTAAGGCTGTCATCTATGGACTGCCGATTAATCGCAACCGCGACGAAATAGCCAGCATTGTAAGCACCGTACAAGTGCCAGAATTCACACCGAAGTCTGGAGTGAAGATAGCTGAAACTGACTCCCAGGTTCAGGTGTCAAACGGTAGCGGTAACGTGGACCATGAGAGACTCACTCAGCTCCAGGAGGAGTTACCCAAGTCTGATGAAATGAAGGGTCTTGTGATTCATCCTCAAGAATTCGAAAAGGACGACGACACTAACTTCCATATAGACTTCATCGTAGCCGCTTCAAATTTAAGAGCTGCCAACTACAAGATTCCACCAGCTGACAGACATAAGAGCAAACTCATCGCTGGAAAAATTATCCCGGCTATTGCTACAACCACTTCAGTAGTGGCTGGTCTTGTCTGCCTGGAGTTGATAAAACTAGCTCGTGGCGTTAGAGATCTTGCCGTTTACAAAAATGGATTTGTAAATCTCGCTTTGCCCTTCTTCGGCTTCTCAGAACCGATAGCTGCGCCTAAGCTGAAGTATTACGACACCGAATGGACTCTTTGGGACAGATTCGAGGTCAAGGGTGAACTCACCCTCAAGGAATTCCTCGATTACTTCAAGGAACGTTACAATTTAGAGGTGACTATGCTGTCGCAGAATATCTGCATGCTCTACTCATTCTTCATGGCGAAACCCAAGTGCCAGGAACGAATGGGTCTGCCTATGTCCGAGGTGGTGAAGAAGGTGTCGAAGAAGAAGCTGGAACCCCATGTACGCGCCCTGGTTTTCGAGTTGTGCTGCAACGACGTTGATGGGAACGACGTCGAGGTCCCATACGTACGCTACACTTTGCCCTGACTCCCAGAGTATACTCCACATAATAAGAAATATCTACTTAACTGATTAGTTGTAGTAATTTCTACAAATTTCTATTTTACAATACGATACAGGAAAAAAAAATATTAATCTTTGTCTATGTAAGGCTCACGGATTAAGGATTCTCGTCTCCGTAGCTTCGTGGAGTTTTCTTAGTGAATCGAGCCTAGGGAAATAAAGAAGAACAATATATAAAACACGAGAGATAGTAAAACAACTGGGAACCCGTTTCTTACAGAAATTGATCTCCCTATTGCTCAAAAAAAAAATGGAAATACGGATAATAAGAATGGTTAGGAAAAATGAGGTGATAAAAGAACTGAGACCACGAGATCTTAATAGCGTATCCCGATTCCTTCTGTCGGTGAAAATTTTATTTTTATTTATTTGCAACAGCGTCGGCGACACTGTGGTATCATTTTATTTTGCTTTTGTAATTCCCCGCTTTCTCTCTGTATGCAATGTTCGAAATTAAAGCGTTATACGAAAATAAATACACAAATATAGATTATTTTCTTGAATTCAGTGTGCGCGCATCACTGTTTTCTCATTCTGTCTAATCGATTATGTTTCTTTTTACATTATGTACACAACTATTATCTTTAATTTTCATCGAGGGTTCTTTTTTGCAAATCTGTAATTCCGGCACTTTCATGGTAATGTCTTTTGGGCTCACTTGATTATCTTATTCTATAGCGTTGAATGTAAATTAAGGAAATATAAACTTGGCGATGCCTAGAGGTATGTTGCTAGAATGCTAACGCAAATCTTATTACATAGATGTACCAAAATGGAAGAGTACCAGATCGTATGAGTAAATGCAATATGTATCTTGCCGGCAGATTATTATCTACATTTTTCTTTCTGTTTTATACATATAGTTTCACTTACTTTCGAATAAAATAAAAGCACGTGACTATATTAACTGATTACCCGAAAACTCGATTCTCTTGCTGTGACAAAATAAAAATATTGAAGAAAATTAAAAACTCCGTCATATCTTGAAGTTTATTGTAATCGAAATTATAATAAATTATGTACTATATCGTTTCTGATTAATTCGCTTTTTCAGACTCCGCTATTAACTAACTATTGGCTAAGACTGTTTCTTGTTAACGAGGGATACTTGCATTTAGATTTGTAAAAAAAAATGTTTTCGAGATGCTCGTAAAGAGCCAAAAAAAAATGATTAAAATTTAGACCAAATAAATGGGAGAGCGAAAGAAAAAAAATGATGTGGTGAAATATTTTGTTAATTCTAGAATAATGCGGATATTTATTGTATTACTTTTTTTTTCGATTTAGAGGTAAATAGATGTGTTTGGATTTCAAGAGATACGAAATACAGTAATGAAAATAAAGATGAATACCATGATTATTGTATACCTTACCTATATCGTAGACGATGATTTTACTCCTGGTTATTACACCTTGTGCATTTTTTCATTTTTTCTTTTTTTTAATAACAGTTATCGCAACGAATCATCGTGCCAGATTTCATATTGTTTCGTCCTTGCATTCCATAGGATAATGGTCATCGTTAATTTTTCTTCTAGTTCTGTAAAAAAAATATTGACAAGAAATTGCGTTATCTCGTTACGCAATTATTCAAAGTAGAAATATATTTAAACTATTTTTTGTCGTTTCAATATTACTAAACAATGGAATACATTTTTTTTCTTTTGGACACAAATATTCCGCTCCATGTTGAAGATGACATCTACAGGCATCAACATTGAACGATGGCTGACGATGGCGCACTGGGCGCATCGGCATAGACATGTCAAAAATTTTGTGATGGCGTCGATGTTAAAGGTTAGTTGTCACTAAATAAAAGTAATTCTTATTGAAATAAAGGATAAATTAATTAATTGAAATGTTTAAAAAAATGTACTGCCCTTGTAAACTGTTATTGACTATCAGAATAAGGAGTATTTAAATATCTTCTTCAGAAATGGAGTAAAACTTTGCCATGAGTATTGTGGTTATTTAATATTGCTTTATTAATATTGTTAACGTTTGTTTTATTCGGTTATAATAATTACAAGGATAAAATTACTGACATGCATTGAATTGTTGTATGATTTTGAAAATATCTTGACCTACTCCAATATGAGTATCGCGTTGGAAACATATCAGTTTCTTTATAGGCTTTTATTCTTATAGTACAATTTAAGTTTATACTTGTATAGTATGAAAATATTGAATTATTTCAAAGCCTGAAAATAAAATTATTCATGATTGAATTAATGTAATGATTAATCATGAATTCTTATTTAAATGTACCAGTTATGTATAAGAACTAATTGATATATGTATGTTTAAATATTTCTTATAAATTAATTAGAAATCATCTTTGTTTCGCAGGATTGGGGCCAATTCACATTTGAAGATAAATGGCCTTGCATGCGTCCTATTATATTAAAATTGTTAAAACAAGAACCAGTGACACAAGGCGAATGGCAGGATCTGTTTTTTTCAGTTCATCTTGTGTGTTTGGAGAATGAAAAAGGCCCACCAAAACTGCGAGATGCTCTCAAAGAAGATATAATGGATTTTATAAAACAGGCTCAACAGGTAAAACCATACTCATCAGTTTTATATATCATATGCAAGTACTTATGTTCATGGACATAAAATGTTTTTATGTAACATGTAATCCAATTTTTAAAACATAGAGAGTGCTGGCACACCAAGAGGAGCAGGCACTTTTGAAAGCTTACATAGCTGAATGGGGAAAATTTTTTACACAGTGTAATTATTTACCCACCCCATTTAGGCAATTGGAAACATCCCTTGCAGGGAAAACAAGTTCAACTCCTCAGAAAAGAAATCAGCCCGATGAGAGTATAGTCAGAAAAGTTCGTACGAATATAATACTTTCGTCAGCTATTACAACTACAAATAATTTCATGAGTAATTTTATTCCTATTAGTTAATGCTAGATAGTTGGAATCAAAGTATATTCGGCGAAATCAAACAAAGACTACAAGATTCTGCAATGCGATTAGTAAGAGCCGAAAGAAATGGAGAAGCTTTCGATTCTCAACTAGTAATCGGTGTCAGAGAATCCTATGGTAATATTCAATAATAATTACAGAAACGCATAACTTCATAAAAACCATGTATATTTAACATCTTAACATTTCATAGTGAATCTATGTTCGAATACGACCGACAAGCTCCAGATATATAGAGAAAACTTCGAAGCAGCATATATTGAAGCTACAGAGGCATTTTACTGGGTAAAGGCGCCAGAACAATTGTCCTTACATGGAGTGGAAAATTATATGCGTTATGCTGAAGCAAAGTTAAGAGAAGAGGAACTACGTGCACAAAAATATCTAGAACCAAATAGCGCAAGTGTACAATTATTAACCGAATGTTGCGTGCGAGTACTAGTAGCTACCTTTAAGCCAGCCATATTGGCAGAATGTCCACGAATGATACAACATCATCAAACGGACAGTAAGTAAATGAGCAAATATTCTAGTAATTTTATGTGACATAAAAATATCCATCCTAAGTATGGCAAATATTTTTACTGATGTAACTTTATTTATCATTCATTGTTAGAGCTGCGGTTAATGTTGAAGTTGATGGACCGTGTGCCAGAAGGTGTTGGACCTATGTTAAGAGACTTGGAAGAGCATATAGCAAACGCAGGGTTGGCTGATATGATGGCCGCTGTAGACGTAATCACTCAGGATTCTGAAAAATACGTCGAGAGATTATTGGACTTGTTTCGTCGATTTTCGACACTTGTGAAAGAAGCCTTTGACGACGACCCACGTTTCCTTACGGCACGAGACAAGGCTTACAAATTAGTGGTAAATGATGCCACGGTATTCAGATTAGAGTTGCCACCTCGACAGGGTGCAGGAGTAGGCACAGCCGTTGTTAACAGTAAACCGAATAATAATAATAATGGCCAACCAGAATCTAAATGTCCTGAACTTTTGGCTAATTACTGTGATATGCTTTTGAGGAAAACTCCTCTAAGCAAAAAACTTACATCTGATGAAATTGAAAGCAAATTAAGGGATGTGGTATGTACCACGTTAAAATAGGATCGTATCAAGTATCACAATGAAGATTTCATATTATGATAATGTTCATGTTACAGCTACTAGTATTAAAATACGTTCAGAATAAGGACGTGTTTATGCGATATCACAAGGCTCACCTAACTCGACGTCTCATTTTGGATACATCAGCGGATTCAGAAAAAGAAGAAAATATGGTAGAATGGCTTCGCGAAGTTGGAATGCCAGCGGATTATGTTAATAAGTTGGCGCGTATGTTTCAAGATATTAAAGTCTCTCAGGATCTTAATCAACAGTTTAAGGAGCAATGTCGAGCAGCCATTGCTGATAGCATTAATATCAAAGTAAATTTCTATCCTATTGCATCTTACAGTAATTGTCATTGTCAGAATATCACTAACAAAACATTTAACACTTCCACTAGATATTGAATGCAGGAGCATGGGCAAGAGGTAGCGAACGTGTTACTGTCAGTTTACCACTTCAATTGGAAGACTACATTCCTGAAGTGGAAGATTTTTACAAGAAGAAACATAGTGGTCGTAAATTACAATGGTATCATCACATGTCTAACGGAACGGTAAGATACAAAAACTTGCTTATCACTTATTCTTTAGAATACTTCCATTAAGTGAGAGTGTTAACCCTCATCATTTGATATTATAATTTGTCTCATAACTTAGATAACATTTTCGAACCAAGTTGGTCGATTTGACGTGGACGTCACGACCTTTCAAATGGCTGTACTTTTTGCTTGGAATCAACGTCCGCTGGAAAAAATATCTTATGAGAATCTCCGCTTGGCCACCGAATTACCAGATCCAGAACTAAGACGCACATTATGCTCACTGTGCGCTTTTCCAAAGCTCAAACGACAATTATTACTTGTAGATCCACCAGCACACAGTCCAAAGGACTTTGCACACGATTCCCGATTTTGGGTAAATCAGGAATTTGCCATTGTGTTAGTATAAAGCTCTTCGTTCACTTACCGTTAAAACTTCATTGTGTTCTTTATTAGTTCTATCATCGCTGTTTGATTTTCAGGAAAAATGGCAAACTGCAAAAGCGAGGAAAAATTAATCTTATCGGTCGCCTACAGCTCTCTACAGAACGTAGTAAGGAAGAAGATAATCAATCAATCGTCCAACTCAGGATATTGCGTGTACAGGTACAATACGATAAAGATAAAAATATAAGTTTAAAAAGTTTCTCCGTTCACTGTAACTAATGCAAAGTATGAATCTCTGATTTATGCAAACAGGAGGCCATCATAAAGATACTGAAAATGCGCAAGAAGATAAACAATGCGCAGTTGCAAACGGAGTTAGTAGACATATTGAAGAATATGTTTTTACCCAGTAAAAAAATGATCAAGGAGCAAATCGAATGGCTTATCGAGCACAAATATATTCGAAGACACGACGACGACATTAACACGTTCGTTTACATGGCGTAACCTTCGATGATGACTACTCGTGAAATCATTCGGACTTCTATGGCTGATACTATATTTTTATAGAACTTGAGTTTCTCCCTATGCGGAAGCGTATGCTCAAGCAGATAAAAGGAGACAGGTTTACTCGCCTGCTTTTCCTTGACAGCTTCAAATAAATGGAATGGACATTAATTTTAATAAGTGATCGAGCAGAAAGAAAAAAAAAAGAACAAAAGCACGTTGTCCCAGCGGATCATATCACTTACAAAGAGATTACCCTGCAAATTAATAACGAATAGTTAGACCGAAAAAAGGGTAGATACGTGCAGTAGAAACTGTAAAGATTTGTCAACATTAATGAAGAACGTTTTAAATAATGTCGAGCTCATTATTGTGACCGATTCTTTATTATGCGAACGCAGAAACAATTATGACTAACTTTAGTTGCCCGAAGCAAACTGTTTGTATTTTAAATGCTTTGGTGATTTAAAAAACAAAGAAGAAACAGGAAATTTCAATGAAAATAGGTGTACCGACTCATCTTCCAATGTAATCCTTTATGCCACCTTCCTTTTCAAATTTAACATTCCCTATAATCCCAACTGCAAAATTAGCTCACGGCTCCTCGTGGATTCCCCGGGCCTCCAACACGTCCTTGAATACATTATGTACGGCCTATGAAATTGCGTATAGGTATATGTAACATTTTAAATAGTGAACTCGAGCGTAGGCTAGGCAATAAGGAAATACCTTGCTAGGATTTTAAGTTTGAGGAAAAACACATTTTGTCAAAGTGTTATATCTACGTAAAATAGTGTCGATAAAGTCTAACTTGTTGTATAAAGCCTTTATAATATTTGAATGATTTTAAGAGTGTAAGAATACAAGTAACTCGCATTGCATTAAAAATCTGAATTTTCCAGAAAAAAAAATCCTACTTCATAAATGTCTATGGTCATTAGTATAACGATGTCGTTCTTATTTTCATTGATAAAACCATCTAATATCCAAATATTCATACTCTGGCGAGAACTACTGAATCAATTATAGAAAATCTTATCTTCGTCTATAATGGAATGAAATATTCAATAATATTTATTATCGACACGAATGAATATTACATACGGTAAATTATAAATTTTTATTGCAATATTAATTTTACTCATTGTCAAAACAAATGCCTTATTTTCTATCGTACAATTCTTGCTCAGCCTACTGATTCTCTAAATAACAAGTGCGGAAAACGATTTTTATGAACTTTATTCTCATCAATTCAATTTTAAATGACAAGAGGCTATTTTAAAATAATTCTTATAACAACAATCCGTTTGATGGGATCCTTAAAGATTTATAAGTACAACTTAATAATCGTTAACGATTAAAGTATTTATATCCTATGCAGAAAAAAGAGAAGGCGATGTATATTTATGTATATATATATATAATATATATATGTCTATATAAATATATGTACATCTATATAATAGGTATGTATATACGTATATATATATGCACACGAGAAAGTTATAACTAATACCACATTCACACACGCATTTCAACATTAAAATGTTAACATGCCTTCTTAAGGAGACGTCGAATACCGAGAGGAATAGTTTGATGGAGATTTTGATTACCTTAATCATATTTTTCATTGTTTTTTTTGCTTCAACATCCTAATGCCTTTAGTATATATATTATCCGTACGGATAAATAGGACATTCACGATATGAAGATGTAATTTGTAAGTTAAATTCTGTTGCGACACATCTTGCGTGATAATTTGTAGAACGTGGTACGTAAATCGGTTTCATTCTTTCTTTTTTGTTTATTTTTATAAATTATTTCAATAATTTTTCACAATTCCTTTCAATTATACGTTACGTGTAATACAATTCTGCATAAAGCATTAAGTCTTGCCATATCTTGCGATTCTTAATACGTACAAGTGTTATTTATCTTTTCTTCCCCTTTGCAACGTGTTCGACAGATTTCCTCGACATCTTTGATCTACCTTATTCAACATTAAAGATACAGGATGAAGAGTGTTTATCCTTTTTAGGAAAGAATACGAGCTTCCATGTCGACGTTCTACAGGTGACAATGATCGTTGTAAAGGATCGTAAGAGACAAGTGCAAAGCCATATTTTGTTATACAGCGTATTCGACTATGTTCCTTAATGAGCGACTATAAATTATTTTTTCAATGATTAGTTAACGATGATAATTCCTTAAACGGATCACTAATGATTATAAACAATAAATCATCTTTTTTCTCTTGTTACTTCGCATTACGTTCATTCGCATTTTATTGCGCTTATCTGCAGGCGCCATCGAAAACGTGAGAAGAAAAGAATGTCTATCACATTGAAAGTGATAATTTAATAATTAGACATCTGCAAAACTCATTTCAGAATCGAATAAATATAGCAGATGATCATTAGTCGATAAGTATGCCTTCTCATGTTACGACTACGCATCATTTAGTCTAAGTTTTATAAACTAAACGTGACTATTTTGGAAACTAGAGGAAAAGGCTCGTTTTTTTAATTTATAATACTACGTCGAACAATAGTAGCTGTAAGATTAATCGATAAAACGTATCGGATTTCGCTTTTTCTTAACGATTAGTTAAATCCTCAGCTTTTTTGAGCAGCAATATTTTATTATTCGAACACGGTTCCTGAACCTTTTATTTTTGACACCGTACTCAAAACTTACAAAACATGGCTTGGCAATACAATTATTCGAATGATCAACATGTTCTCTTTTTAGATGCCGTTCGCGAGTTCTCTACGAGTTTTGTCGTGTTCTGGATGGATTGGGCAAAGTAACTGCCGTTTTTATTATCTGGACGACATAGGAAAAGACAACGGGAGCCAAATTAATGATCCGGACAGCGCGTGTGTTGGATACGAGGAGCATTTTTCATTGGATTCGTTGTTTCGCATACGTGGACCACTATGCCTGGTTGACCGGAACCTCCTGGATGCAATTCGTGACTACCTCCTGAATCAACAATTATTTGTTTCTTTTTGTTTTTATTTTTGCAACAAGGATTTTTGGGAGGATATAAACAGATTCAATGTTTGGCAATTAATAATTATCCTTGGAATTAGATGTATTAATACTCGTATACAATTGAAGGATTTTAATAAAGGGATTGTAGATACCTGGTGATAAGTTTGCTATTGCTGCCAACAAATCATGGTTGACGAGAGGTTCACCTTCCTCTCGAGGCTCCCAACCTATTGGTGGCGATGCTGGAGGTGAAATTAGGAACTGTTTGGTAGGTGCTGGTGGTTGCAGGTGCCGATCTTCCATATCTGTATTTACATATACGAAAGTGAACATAAGTGATTGTTTAAATATAATTTCTATTGTTATTTTTTTACTATACAATCGTTACCATTATGATGAAAACAAACCTATTGGTGTCACAGGTTGTGCAAAGTAACAGTTGATATCTGTCTCCCCATAATGAACTTGATGCAAATGTATTCTGGCATGTGCAGCAGCGCTTGGAGAACTATAATTTACCCTCATACGCCTAAATGATCTAAAATATTGAAACGTAGCATCCTGTCCAAATTGTTTAAATAGCGTTTCTATGCCACTCTGTAATGAATTCAAATAATGTATAGATCAGTATTTTCTATGTTTATTGAACTATCATCAAATTAAAAGTAGTGTACAAAGTTATTAAAATTGAGTAACCTTTAGTTCATCGCTTTTAAAGACACGTGGGTCGACATTGGTGACAATTACTGAAGTAGGAAGATCTTCATCATGAACTAACTCGTCTAGTGTTCTTGAACTTGCATCACCTCGGTCCTTCTTTTCTTCAAATTCCAATTCCAGTTGCTGATAATTTGGATGTACATTAGGTAGACCATCTACCTCATTTATAATAATATTCTCTGTTTCCTCTGGCTCTTCATCACCTCTTACACCAGTACCCCTTTTTTCCTCCATTCTTATATCCTAATATTTAATTGTTCATTATAGGATATTTCATTCTACAGTAACTGATGATGAGATTTATGTATTGTTTAATATATTCTGCATACAGTTAGCCATGCTGATATTTTCTTGCCTGAAGACGTGCCTAATTATCTATGACTCCAAAATTACTGTTAGTCATACAATACTACAGTATAAAGATCTATAACAGGAATAATAGCAATACAAATCTAAAATACAGCCCAAATACATAAACAGAACAAAAGCATTTTCTTACAAGAACTACGCTGACAAAATGACACTCTTGAACAAGCATATATTATTAATATATTAGCATTGTCATTGTTAAGTATGGTTCATTGGTAATTCAAAATACTATGTATTTGAGAAACAAACTTAATGCGATATCAATATCATATCTTTAATCTCAATTGCAATGAGTATTATATATAAGTTCCTTTTATATAAACATAATTAAAATTATGAACAAACAACAGAAGAGATGACTACAAAGGTCATCGTAAGTTTAGGTAGCCCGTACTAATTTGTAGCATTAATTAGCAAAATTTTTATACTAAATGCAGTTATTAACAGGCTTTCATTGCTAGAAACTGCTACGACATACATTTTAAGTTTAACATATAATTTCAAATTTGATAAGTATACTAGAATTTTATTAGTCTCAAGAGTAAGTAAGGAAGAAGAAGCAGCACTATGGTCGTAATTTGTTTACAGATCCTGAAAATCACAGAAAGCTGTGCACTAATATAAGGCTCACAATTTGTCATGCCATTGTTTGGTTAATCGTTGACACCGGCTAGCAGAAATGGTGTGTATCGCAATGTCAGATTGATCATACCCAAGACCTAAGACTCTCTAATTTATCATCTGACCGATAAAATGTGTTTAAATCTTACCTCCTTGAAGATTGGATAGTTCCAGCCGAATGTGTCCTTTCAATAATAGAAAAGCCCACTATCCTCTAGTCTACTTAAAATGTATCTCTCCTAAAATGTACAAGCTCACTATTTACAATAAGACATCGGTCGTTGTCACTCAATAATATCGGCACCTTTGCCCTTTCAAATTCTCCAAGATATATTTATTATTTTATTGTTTCCGAACAGCCAGTGGGAACGGAACCGATGGGTATCTTATAACAGTTACTAGATTGCCGTCATAGTGATTTCACTGTAGAATCGAAACGACCCTTATTCAAGACAATAAATAATTGCTTACGTAGCAGCAAAAGGAAAGAAGAAACTATCAGCAATGCTATTTCACATGATTAAATCATTGCTAACGTTATTTTTTTTACGTTCTCATCTTTTTACACTGAAAACATGACGTAAATGTGTCCTGGGAACTTTTTCTCGAGGCAATTATTTTCTTATTGATGAACGAGGAATACCAAACTTTATCTTACAGGATTTGCACTTTTGCTGTAAAAAAGTAGTGTTTAGGTGTTTTTCAACGGTAATTAGTACCTAAATTCTTTAATACGTTAGTAGAAAAGCCGGGAAAGGCATCTTTCAAAGGTGTACTTGGCAGTGCATATTCAATTTTCACACTTCGAGTTCAACATCTATTACGCTCCAATGTCAGCAACAAACAACATGTCGACGATGGAGGGCTCGTTGAGCAAGTGGACTAATGTGGTAAATGGATGGCAATACCGGTGGTTTGTGTTAGACGATAATGCTGGACTTCTCTCGTATTATACGGTAAGAATATTTTTGTAAATTTTCAATACTTCGTGAGACCATTTATAGTTTGTTCCACGATAGGTTACACCCACTTGCTAATTAGCGGTTTGTACAAATTGTTGGATTATTTGTCAAAGCTTGATATTCAAAGAAGCGAAGTTTACAATTCTAATGCTATTATATTTAATTGATGTATGTTAAATTCTTTACCGTTGATGTTTTTATTCTTAATTGCGTACATTGTGTCGATGTCAGTTGATCCGTACGCTAGGCGATTTTATGATCTCTCGTTTGTTTTCAATATTAAATCAAGTGTTGCGCAACAGGTAATGTCATCGCATCAATGGAGCATTGAAAGCTTTCTATTTTTCATTGTTTTGACAGTTTTTTGACGCAGGATAATAAGGTTAGGATTTTAGTATCTTGTATTTGCTTACTGAGCAAGCGTTCAATTTATTTCTTCTCTACTAATTGTAACACAACTTCAGTGACATTGCGTCATGATGATTTAGTTCCATACGTCAAGCTAATATTATTATCAAATACTTTAGGCATTGAATATTTTTTAAATATTAGGATATCGAGCACTATTATAAGAGACTGTAGTGAAAGTCATACATGTCATATTTTAGGTAGATACATGTCCAATTATGGTTTTAAAACTGGTATACGTATTTATTCTATTATTAAAAATGCATAAAACACTACAAGTTTGCAATTATGATTTATTTATTTAATTGTATATGATTGAACAGCGTTCATGGCAAGTATGAATACATGATAAAGTAAGATAGGGTTTAATGTAATATAGACTTGAGTTACATGAATAGCATGAATGTAATGAAGAATTTTAGACGTCTGTCAAGTTTTTTCTAATAATATAATTAATAATTACAGTGATGTATTTATGAAATTAGAATAGTGAATCGGATGTACTTTTACTAATATGTTTCTTCATTTATGCAATATTTCTTTTCTATACACTTTTCTTTTGTTTTTTATACGTAGATCTATAGAAATTGAGAAACAGGAAGAAATTTATGAGCAAGTTCGATATATGTAAAACAGAGCCCCATTTAGGTACATCGCAAGATGGTAAAAGTCCTTGACTGGCATGAATGAGGAGAAACCAAAATTGCACCTGAAAAGAGGAAATTTATTTCATATTTAAAAGTATAAAAATTTATCAAATATATGAGAAGTCTATTAAATACTTTGTGTTATACCTGTAATTATTTGTTTGTACATTTTTGCATAATAATATAAAACAAATATTAAATTACATATGGCTTACCATTTGCATGATGGTAATGTATGGTTTGATAACTTTAAGCACACTCTGGATGGAAGGTCCTCCAGTGCCACTCAGTAGGTAATACGTATACATAATAACATGGACACCGCAATTAATGAGTATCGTTAATGATCCCATATAGCTGGTCCAGTATTTGCAAGACAGCCACGTAAATATACATGTACTGACATGATGATACAGATGAAGCCCGGAAATTTGATTGTTCTTCTTTCTGAATACAAATACTGCTGTCTCACTTAAATCAATTATCTTCACAAGTAAAGTCCAATAAAGCACATGCGTCAACTGGAAAATAAATTTAATTTCATCGACTCCTCATTTTCACTTTCTTAAACTAATAATTCAGCTGAAGCTCGAACATTATTTATATGGAAAATCTGTTGTGACAAATGCACAGTATATTAAGTCCCACTTTTGTTGCTAAAACGTTTAAATTATATTTCACATAGAACACTTACTCTTATAGAATCAGGATCTGTGCCGTAATCGAATGGCACACAACCCAAATTTATTTGCTTTGTCCATCCTGATATTGCAACATAGTACACCAACAACGCGTTAACAACGATTTGAAAAATATTATAACATTTGATATATGTTTTTAACGAATATGGTTGCCTGTTTTTCATGTAACGGGGACCGCAACCCAATACAAAATAAAGGTAGCTTATCACGATTAGTCCTAGTGGGATCGGTGAATGAATTAAAAACCAATCATTTGTGCGTACATCTGAAAGATTAATATTTATTAATATAATATAAATTATAGTATAGTATATATAAACAAAAGGTAAAAAAACAAAGTATACTAGGAAACGTAATTTTATCATCAATTCTATGCTCATATGACACCCATTTTTGTCTCTTGAATGTGTAATCAAATTATTTCACTATTTATTTCTTTTATTTGAAATCATCGAGCATGCATTACTATCGTACTTTGCAATGTAGGTCATTAATTTTCTTGAAACACATACATGCGAGAACTAATATTTTATTTCAACACCCTTACTTTTCCCGAGTAATAGTAATTTTAGTAATTTGTGCTCAATTATTGTTCAGGACTCACCAGCTTTGTCGATCGTATAATAATTATACAATTCTGTGAATCCCATTGTGTGCTTTTCTTTTATTTTAATTAACTATAAGAATGCCGTATAGTATGAAATTGTTGTTACTGATATCTAATTTAACGCGATATTAAATTTCATACATGCCGGGACAATGGTGATGTCGCTGAATGTCTAAGCTCTTTAAAATTCATAGTACCGGCTTATATATGAAGAATCCATGTTTCCCCACCTCGAATTAAATCATTTTTGTGCGTCATTCATCGCTAAACAGATGCACCTATCATACTTTGAAAAACATAGGTTATTGAAATTTGACTACTTCAAGCATTGCGACGGTCACCATTTTTTTGTTTATAACATATCGGTTAGAGTTGGTTTGTTGGATTTAGTCAGTGAGAGCTATTAAAAATGCTGTAATATTCTTTAATTGAAGGTTTATACTTTAATATAAAATCTACTTTATGAACAGTAGAGGGACGGTGAAATAATTAAAGGAAAAACACGTGGGTGAAAGGTATAAAAAAATATTCAAAAGGGATGTTAATAGCTTAAACATACATAGAGGATTAGATAAATACAAATTTTTTGCACTGAACATAAATCGTAGTTTAGTATACAATTTCGACTATAGAATAGGGACTAATATATTTTAATGCTCATTGAGTGTTTTAAAGCAGGATTCAAATGTATCACATGCACGATAAATATTCGTTAATGTACATTACTAAGAAATCGTACAAAATCTGCATCTCCATGGTGCTCCAGTTTACGTAGTATCATGTCCCAAGTCAGATACCACTATTTTATTTTACAATATAAAACATTAAGGGGAACTTTTTAAATTCTTTCCTTATAGTTGGAAATTATTCATAATACTGTTATGAATGCATAGGAAATGGCGGATTGGACAGCCAATGAATATATGCCAATTCTGACACTTGACTCGATGCAAATTCATGGTCGGCAAAGCACACTGTTTGCACATGTCATAAAGCTTATGTTACGACCTGCAAGGAAAATTATTTTCGTATCCACACATGAAATTTGCAATTCCAGTGACCTTTTTCAGAATCACCTTATCACCAAATGAACCAGACAAAATGATTCCAATGAGAAAATTACAGTCACAGACTGCACTGTGCAAGTTCGGCCATAAGATCAGTGTGCTTTTGAGGGGTCATCTTCGTACGGATTCTATCATGTAAAAGAGTCCCTCGATTGTGACGTCGATATCGCGGCCCGACTATTGTTGTGAAGAAACAAGAACCGTGGACTACAGTTGTAATAGTGAAAACTATATTCGGGCTAGCTAAGTTCAGGAATTATGTACGCGTTCGCAACCTTTGACTTTGACCGGAAAGAATCCGCCAAGGCAGGGACATGTTATTGAGTTTACTTCTGCTACAATTTCTTCTACCTATCTACCTACCTACTGATACCTTCACGCTATTCAATTTGATATGATTTGCAGAGACTATTATCTCCTTCTCAAATATATTTAATAGACTTCATTATCTTTTCAAGGTGTCTCACGAACTAAAATCATGATGAGTACCTTCGTTATTTTTCGCTTTATAAAAATAATGTTCCCTATTAACTCTATCCGTATCAACTGCACATTATTTTCGTCCAACCGTCTCGCAAGTCCAAAGATTAATCTCGATAATCTCTACGGTATTGTATTATAATTTGAAAATGATTATTTTTACTGTTCTTCTAATGCGCATTGACCCGAAAAAGGAATTCTTAAAAAGGTATTATTATTTAATTTTCCAGAGTAAAGAGAAGATGATGCGCGGTGCTCGCCGAGGTTGTGTACGCTTGAGGGGTGCTGTTATTGGAATCGATGATGAGGATGACAGTACGTTCACCATCACCACAGCATCATGTAAAGACGACCCCAAGACTTTTCACTTTCAGACACGCAATGGCGAGGAACGCGAACGCTGGGTCAGAGCCCTTGAGGATACCATTTTACGACATTCACATGCGGTATATCTACTTGATACACTTGTGTGTAATATTAATATAATCATTTTAAATTATGGGAATGGAACGACTGTCTCATTGATTGTCATTCAGAAGTAGAATAATATATGCCCTGGAGTATTGCTTCCTTGAAATATTCGTTGATTGAATAATCGACTCGTCATTGTTCAAGTCTCGTATGGCATTTCAATATTCCAATTTTATTTTTCCAAGCAAATTACGTCGAACGCTGTCAGTAAGTTAAGCATTTAGTACCACCTGCTGCGACCACTTGTGTTATGCTCTAAGAATAATTAGAGGAGCTTTCTTCATCTCGATTAAATTATATAATGTTTTCAGCGATGGGACCCTAAGAAATCACCACCCAAGCATGATTTTGATCGCAAAGTGGCTGAGGCTGATGCATATCTTCAATTGTTAATCGATCAAATTAAATTGATCGAGGGAAAACAAAAAACCGTGGACGAAGGAGACGATGAAAAGCAACAGAGGTATGCAGCCATCCTAACGCAAGCCAACGCAATGCTTAATTCTGTTAAGCATACCATTGTACAGCTGCAAATTGCAAAGGTATTTTCATTTGCCTATCCTATGGTGTTCAACGCTATACTAGTGTTTGCTTTTAACTATGGTTTCTTCTTTAGCGGATATAATTGTTTTGAAAAGATAATTACGCAATATTTATGATTTACAAGTTACTGTGCATTTATTAATGCAAAGACATCTGCGACACTGTTATACCTTGCAGATTTTCCTCATATTTTCATTGACTGATATCTGAACTCTCTTGTTCTTACAGAATACAGCCATTCCTGTTAATGGTATCTACAGAGGACCAACCGAACCAGTACATGTTGCACCGACCTTAACGCATGGTCAGTAATTGAATGTTTAATAGATTGTAGTACTAAAGAAATTATTTATTTGTTTTGTGTATTTTAGTCGCTGCTGGAGAATCTGAGTCTACTGTTCAAACCGGTATTGAGTTAGGTTCTGAATGCGTTGATCCAAGAGTGCCGAGTTTACCAAATGGTTAGTTAATAATTTACTTGCTGACTTATTTTTCCATATAACCAGCGCTGCGGCGAGTATTGAAAGAACTTTTAAACGAGCACTTAGAGCTCACATAGAAGATGTATTTGTTTTCGGTCTTTCTTGCATTCTTATAGCTAGAAGTTTTCCAGTGCCAGAGTTTTCTTACTCTTCCTCGGACGAAGACGAAGACTTCTATGACGCGGCTGATGAGATTTCACCTCCTTCCTCAGCTCAAAATCATTCTCAACTGCAAGTATCATTCAAGTTTCAATCTCATGCAGTGAACCTTACACCATATGATTCCTTGTATAGTTCTGTTACTATTGATATCCTGAATTTTTGTTGAAATTTTATTAAACTAATGTTCTGGCAGACGACGTGATAGCGACCGGTTACAATCACCAGCAGAAAGTAGTTCAAATGAGAGTCGTAAACAGCCGCCACCTCCTCCGCCAACCAAAGGTGATGGCTCCGTGGATTATGATGGTGAGTCAATATTCATTTAATAGTACACATGCTTGAGCACATGTTCAGTATTTTTTTAAATGATATATAATGAGGTCAAGTGCGCATGATGTTTGAAGATTCTTAACTACTATTGGAATCCTAGGAACAAAGGCAAAAGCGCAGTCGCCTTTACCGATGGCTTCAAGTATTGATTTGAATTATATACCTTCTATATGGGTGAATACGTTGGTATGCTCTGTATATATGTTACATAGTCGTTTATGTATCTACGCAGACATAGATGATTACTGACCTATAGACGCTTAGTGGCACACAATTACGTCACAGAACGTATCGGGATACCGAGGATCTGAATTACTTAAATTTGAACGCTCGAGAGAACGATGGTTGCTTTAGGAGAAAAGTGGCGTTTTGTCATTAAAAAGAATTGTTTATTCCGTAACAAAGAAAATAAATATTATGTTCTGCATGAATGGTAGTAAATATTGTGTCAATTTTCGCGACACATTGGACTCCCGCATGGCTCTAAGCCTTTAGGAATGGATACTAATTGCACTATTTCACGAAGAAAATATGCAGGACGCTGGTATAAACCGTAAGTCCATTGCGGATTGACTGTAATTATATTCGCATGTTGAAGGTTAAGTCTCATTGAGATGTCAATGTAATTATGAGAGATGATATTGTGAATATGCAAGAATCCCTCAACTTTGTCATTAGTATGTAATACATTTATTATCATTAATATTGAATAATGTACCAGCTGATGGTATTTTTAGGCTCTAATTACAAGAGCGTACTGACACATATTACGAAATATCATTTTTATTATTCATGGTATAATTAACATTTATTGAATATTGTCATTCGACTAGAAATTAATTATATAAGTTTTCTATCTTGCTGTAGTACAATATTGATTGTATTTTTCATTGATGTTGCAGCATTGTACGAGGAAGAAAGCGAGCCAGAAAGTTAGTATGACCTTTTCTTCCTTATTGAATTAAATTACTTTTCTTCGATAACTTATTTATATAATTAAATGTTATTAGTGGATTCGATGGAAAGCCATGGCTCAGTCGTGACACATTTACTGTCACAAGTGAAAATTGGCATGGATTTGACAAAGGTTGCTTTACCAACATTCATCCTAGAGCGCAGGTCGCTTTTGGAAATGTATGCAGATTATTTTGCACATCCTGATCTTTTTGTAAGGTAACTATTTCTTCCACACGCCTGTTATTCTATTAGTATAAAAAGCTGTTCGTAATAAACCTGTACTGTTTGGTCACACAATCGATGATCCAATGTTGTTGGAACTTTTCTGGAATTAGAAAAAACGTTTCAGCATAGCAGACATGCCAACCCCTAGAGACAGGATGGTGCAAGTTGTACGCTGGTATCTATGCAGCTTCCATGCAGGTCGTAAATCCGGGGTTGCTAAAAAACCTTACAATCCTATATTGGGCGAGATTTTTCGGTGTTACTGGGATCTTCCTACAAATGCCACTGCCGATACTGGTACAAATCACGGCTCAAAACCTTTGAACGAAGGACCTGTACCTTGGTGTCAAGAAAATCAACTCTCATTCATTGCAGAGCAGGTTTCTCATCATCCTCCAGGTAACGATCATACAGCACTGTTACCATAATTAAACCAAAAGAAATCTATCATTCAAATCGACTATCACAAACCAATTGACATCATATTTTCAATGCAATTTCAGTGAGTGCATTTTATGCCGAACATTATGGGAAGAGGATAAGTTTCGGCGCACACGTCTGGACAAAAAGCAAGTTTTTAGGGCTTAGTATAGGTGTGCACAATGTAGGGAAGGGCTGGGTCAGTGTATTAAATCACGGAGAGGAATACGTTTTGACATTTCCAAATGGTTACGGTAGATCTATACTTACCGTGCCTTGGATAGAATTGGGTGGAGCAGCAACGATAACGTGCGCGCAGACTGGATATCAAGCAGCTGTAGAATTTTTGACTAAGCCTTTCTACGGCGGTAAACGTAATCGTATCACCTGTCAGATCACGCAACCCGGAGACAAAAAGCCATTCCTGGTGATTAATGGAGAATGGAGTGGCGCGATGGAAGCTAAATGGGCTGACGGAGTGAGTATAAAATTCAAATTTAATCATTTCATTATTATACAACAATTTCGCAATGTCTATTCCGCCAATGAAAATTCTTCAGAGGACCGAGGATTTCGCTGACGTCCGGGAAATGCGTATTGAAAAGAAAATGGTGAAACCAATTTCGGAACAGGAAGAATGTGAATCGAGAAAAGTCTGGCGAGAGGTCACTGTAGGCTTACGTATCAATGATATGGATAAAGCTACTGCCGCTAAATGTTCTATTGAGCAGAAACAACGTGATGAGGCGCGTATTCGGAAGAATAGTAATATTACCTGGCAAACGAAGGTGAGGCTACTTTGGTTAATATGTGTATTACGATATATAATACTATATCAAGCGCTTAACTATAATAATAGTTAATACCGTGTCTCCTTATCTCGTATATTCCCTTTTGTTCTCAGCTTTTCAAAGAGACTGAGGACGGTGGCTGGACATACACAAAACCTCTTGTCGATAGACTACATACCACTTCCGAGGAAACCGAGTCAACGTAAATATGCATAAAGAGCAATAGTTGTAATAGTCATGTACATTTACAGATCGCACAGTAATAATAGAATAACAGGCCTAACGCCTTAAATCGTACGTGACTCTGAAAGCCTGTGTATTAGCACGATATAAATATATTTTTTAGGATTGTCACGTATAAATACGAGTAGACGTAATAGAAATTGCCTTTGAAACTGAGGATACTAGTGATATGAAATGTAGTCCGTTCGTAAACATAGAATCTTACAATTTTAAAAGTCTTTACTACAAGCTTTTTCGAACAATGGAATGACGTCAATTTAAATAAATATTTATGAAGAAAATGAAAATGAATTAATTACCCACAGTTTTGCTTCTTAAACGAAGTGTTGTTGGACAGTTGTGTGAACATTTGTCTGTCCATTTAATGTTTGTTATAAATTCTGAGAATAATATATAAACCAGTACACTTGATATTAAAAACAGGGCAAAACTGATTTATGTACAAGGCTTTGGGAGTACACGTACTTAAGTGGCCTTTTTCAAACAGATTAAGGATAATATTCATGCGCATCTGGGACGTGTTGTGAATCACTCCTCGTAGTATGTAACATTATCTTTGATCAAAGCTGTAGATGTACGCACTGATTATCAATAAAACAGAATTTGTTTTATAGTATAATTAAGATACAAACTTAAATGTAAAGGTTTCGCTTCCAAATTAATGACAGCAATGTCTATTATTATCCAAAATATTGTCTAGTTGAATGATCATCTGAAATAGATGATAGTCGTTGCAAATATTATAAAATTCCAAACACACGTAGAGCAATTAATTTTCTTTTTTTCTCATTAAATTGGAAAATCATAAAAACAACAATAACAACTCGTTAGGACAATATCATTACACATTATTGTATAACGAATAGTTCCGCAATATGTAATGCTTCTCGCATTATTATCAAATAGTCTATCGTAATTGTAATTAAAAAACAACGGAGAAACTGAGCTATGAAATATTGCAACTCCGGAAAATAATAAAATCATACACAACGAGCGTGTACTTATGTCTCGTACTTAGCACGATTTTTCTAGATAATATAAACATTTCAATGTAAATGTTTGTTATATATGAGTTATTCTGGTGTTAACACCAGAACGTAAAAGAGGTATTCTGTATATTGTCTGAAGGGTCACTGTTAATTTTAGTGTGAAGTGATGATGATAATAAAAAAGAAACGTTATAGGTTTATGAACAAAGAACTTGTTATTGTTTTCGTTCAAGAATGTAGAATAATACCACAATCAAAGTTCTGAAGTCTTGTGCCACTTACATATTATAAGAGAAATAGTGAAAAGCAAAAATGAGGATGTGGCTGAGGTTTTGCCCATGTAAATAAGATGTAATAATTCTTGAAAAGAATAAAATCAATAGCCCCAACGATTTGACGCGGTTGAAAGATTTATTTAATTATAGTTGTAGCAACTTATTGTTTCTCAGGTAGTACGCCATTTTTAATAACTTTTTGAACATATACGTAACCAATGTAATATTCATCAGCAACACGATAAGACGGAGGCACACGTTTCGTTGATAGTAAAAGTTGTTCTACTCCTGCTAGCATAATCGGCAAAGCTACATGGCATTGCTGAAACTCGCTGGAATTCGATATAATATCTGCTTTATTCTCCCCATACTTATATAAAACTTTAATGACACGACTTCTTCGCAAGTAAACTAAATCTCCATTGTTCGGTAATATTTCTGGCTCGACAAGTAAATCCAAATGCCAGTCCATTGGCTGTAGCAACAAATAATGACTGCGATTTCCTTCTGTTGCTTCTAATAAAAGTCTACTGCCTGGGACAGTGTCAACGCTCTCAACGATGACCAGTAAAAAATCGTCCAACGCTGTTGATAATTTCAATAGCGAAGGATTCTTTAATGTCTTATACTCTATACAGCAATTCCATATTTTAACAGATACATTGTCCCAGGGCATACCTATAATTGATAAGCATTTACCACAAACAACGACTTTCTCATCAATTTTCACATGGTCACTTAGATTATTTTTGTGCAGAACACAATAATATGCACCATAAAAATAATCTGATTGGCGAGGACTAAATAATGTTAAGGATTCATTATTTTCACCATGTTTGCAACAAAACCATTCGCTTGGATCACAGTCAGTTCTTGGCAATGGCAAGACTCTCTTGAAGTTAACTATTTTTATGATATCATTTTTACAATTTACACAAGATAACGTGCATTCTGAATTTTCTGTTGGTAATAGTGTATTTCCCTTTAAATCTCTTAAGAGACTATCAATTTTCATTGAAGAAGCACCAAGTATTTCTGCACCAAAAGATCCATACGAGGAGTCTATTGGTTTTGTTTGTATACGAAAGGAAATCCAGTTGCTAGTTACCCTGAGGAGGGACAAAGATTTTGGAACTATCTTAATAGAAGACAAAGACAGGGTTGTTGTTTTCTTTCCAATGCCGAAGATTATTGCATCCTCATTCAATTTGAGTCTAATTGACTCTGGCTCTGCTGCACCAGGTATATAAATAAAGGCATTGCAGGAACGAAGACGAGGCCTTAGTTCCAAGGTCACAGATTCCATGGTGATTCAGGTTCACCAAAACTGTTATAGCACATCTTAAAAAGAAAGAAAAGAATTATACTTGGTCAAGATAAGAAGCAGATTAATTTTTTTGCTTTTATATAGCTGAAGCAGAACATCAGTATCATATTTGTGAGATTCGTTAACATATAAAAGTACAAAATTTATGTTTAGGAGGTCCACTATGCTGCAGCCATATAACTGCTAGTCATATTAATATAAAACTATTACATTTCCATTAACATATGGTACTTTCATAACAAATATGAGATTTTACATTAGCACCACATCAAACTCTGGCTGTCATTATCTAATTCCGCTGTTGATGTTCCAGTCGATATCCCTCTTCATATTCCCAATTCCCTGAAATTTACGAAAAACGATATGATTACTATACATATTTTGCAGTTATTTCTACAAGTATTTACCATATATGACTCACTAAGAATAGGAATGATAAAATTATCACACCCAAAGTAAGTAATATTCATTGTAAACATATTTAACAAATTATTGTATACCCTATTACAAAAATGAAAAACAATGCTTTGTCATTCTAACCCTCCATAAAAGTCCAACATACGGTTTGCATCAAAGTAGAATCAAGGTCTTTGGTTCTACATAATTCCTCAATAATAATAGTATCTTTTTCCAAAGTTTCTCCATTGCGTCTTTTTCAAATTGTTCACTGAATTTGTAAAAATTTCTCAGATCACACTCACCTTAATATCGCACATGTGTCGCATTCAGATAATTTTCAAAGTATAAAATATTGATATAAAATATTCGAACAGTAAAGTTTCAGATTTATGAAGGTTGAAAAATGTGAAACACCGCCAAAAGCACATGACACACCCGCGCACATTGGGCAAATATGCTCCAATGCGTACTCCACATGCTCAACATGAAAGAATATACTACCCTCTCCCTTTCAGTAGTTTAATTCACGGTGCGCCAAAGATGTCTGCTGTAGGAAGAGTTTTGTCTCAGCAAATGAGGCAAAATTTAAAAATATTAAAGAGTTCAGGTACGTGTATCTATTCTTTGAAGTCCTAATGGTATTCGACATCAATTTCATACAGTATTATACATTACTGATCATTATTTTTTTCACTGAAATAAGCCTAACCTATCACCTCACCTACTTTCTTACATCATGTTATTTCCTTTGTAAATAAACTAGGATTAATACTAAACTGAAAGCCTGATTATTGAATTTGCTTTCTCTCGCATATTTGTAAGGTTCTTGTAGTGCTTTATTGTATCTTTAATTAAGTGTATTGTCCTGTTTTCCAGTTGGGAAGGAAAGTCGATGTTTCTCAGCAAGTGTGCCAATTCCAAAAGAGGGATCAGTAAGCAATGTTAGGAATGAACAGAAATCAGTGAATAGAGAGAAATCGGCAGATCCTTTGGAATGTCGTTTTATGTATCCTGAGTTCTTACCAGATCCAAAGCCAGAATATCGAAATTCTCTCAGAGAAAAGCTAGAGCGTGCAGATATGATGGCAAGAAGAAGTAAAATAGATATTCCTGAATTTTATGTTGGATCAATTTTGGCAGTAACAGTTTCTGATCCTCATGCACCTGGAAAAAGTAATAGATTTGTTGGAATTTGCATCAAAAGGAGTGGTTGTGGCCTTAGAGCAAATTTTATACTTCGAAATGTTGTTGATAATCAAGGGGTAGAAGTTCTTTATGAATTATATGATCCAACCATTCAGAAAATTGATTGTTTGAGGTAAGATTCGACCAACTCTCAAGAAAAGAATAAATGGAAGGTAGTAACGAATGTCTCATCATTTTGATACATTGAAAATATCACAATAATGTTTGTATTAATTAATAGGCTTGAAAAGAGACTAGACAATGAACTGTTGTATCTCAGAGATGCCCCAGAAGAATATAGCACCTTTCCATTTGATATGGAACCTGAGATTGTACCTGAGGGTACTCCAGTTCCAATAAATGACCTTCAGGTGACGCTCAAGCCTCAACCTTGGCTAGAGAAATGGGAAAGAAAAGATTTGAAAGGAGTTCGAGATATAGTGGTTAATGAAAAACGTCAAATGAAAGCCAAAGCTGCACTTAAACCATGGGAGAAGTATGACCTTATGAAAATTTATAGGTAAGTTTTATAACTCGGATAACATTATTAAAATTGTATGCTACAAATTATAATGCAAATATGCATATGTATTTTTATTACAGAGAAACTATACCCGAAGAAGAGCAAAAGGAAATCTTTGCAGAGGTCTATTCAGATCTTCACAATCTTGAGATTACACGACGAAAGTTGAAGAGACAGCGCACATTCGCTCGACCCAAAAAGTCGGGCTAACTGTATATTGTAGACATAAAAGTTGCACGTTCAGTGTATTTACTGCATTATCGTGATTCAAATCATACAAACAAATAAATACTTAATATGAATGAATGCAAGCAAATAGTATTTTAAATAAAAGTAAGACACACTTCAGTTGTGTCTAGAAAAAATGCCGACTTCTTTATGTATATCCTTATTTATCTAAAGGAATCAAGCGAAAAAAATATCAAATTTAAACGGAGAAGCAATCCTTTTATATACAAAACTTATAACGCTGTATCTTAGATTTTACAAGTACCGTTGTCTATCTTTTTTATACCACATTTCAACTTACGTCATCATGTTACACTAAACAACATACGTTTCCATATTTCTTTATATAAAATCACATTAGAAATAGGAATTGCATATAGGTAAACAGCTAAAGTACAAGTTACTCATGACTTGCATACGTTCAAATTATCTCATAATGATCTTTATCTACTGCATATAATCATATTGTGGACAGTGAGATAAAATCTTATCAATATCCCTAATAAAATTACCGTACAATACTTTTCATACTCGGAATGATTCCAAATGATTTCCCAAGATAAATTGTAATCGACTATGCTTTCACCGATGAATCATTTCTCATTACAACGTATCATTCGAAATTACTTTTATCGTATATTAATCGAATCCAGTCACATGAATCATATTAATTTCAACACTGATATATAATAGATTCATCTTCATTTTGACCATAACTTTTTACGAATGTTGTCCAGTTGCTCATAGAGCATACAGTGTATATAGTCAAGTCATTAGTAACATAATTTTACATATTAACATCACAAGTTCAAGATACTTTATGCACGGCTGAGATCCAAATAATTATATCTCACGTCCACGTTACTTTTAATACAGGTACAGTATTATTATACTATAACAATTGTTCCTGTTACTGTGTTGTCAATTCATCAAATTTATCATGGATGCTTGATCGATATTTTTTTTTCTACAGTACTAAACGTTCTGAATTTTCTTTAAAACAACAGTGATTTAATCATATTTACGCTCAATTACACGTCGTACTGTGACATATCAATCAAGGAATTATATTTTTATTTAAGGGGATACCCAGCTGAGTTTTTCATTGATTTTCGGAAAAATTTGATTTGAAAAATTTCACATAGAACAGCAGTTAACTAAAATTATTGGCGATACATGCATTTATAGTAAGATGTAGAAAAAATTTTTAATCCAAAGTCGATTCGTCCATTTTTTGTTTTCTTGAGGGATTTCCCGTACATACCTAAATTAATGACGGAAATTGCCATCTCTTCTAAACTAATGGATAAAATTGAATAAAATTTGTCATGGACATTCCTTATGACGTTCCCAAACATACGTTTGTGGGGATTTATATTATATACATTTATCTTTATATTTTGGGAGACATGTCACCAAAAGAAAAAAATTTTCACAAAGAATTGGCTCATTTAGCAAATTCAACTGTGTCTCCCCTCAAATGCGTCATATGAAAATTATTATTCACTCAATAATTGTGAAAACGTCAAACAATATTACATTTTAGTACGATCTGAACACCGCATATATCTTAATCTCTTATCCTGAATAGTGTAATAGCACCCAATGGTATTTATAAACTGAATTCTCATTATTAACTGTACGACACATTTTTACAAGCGTTAAAGGTAATTGATGTGAAATATAAAAATTGCAGAGATAGTGAAATATCGGTTGTGATGTTTAAATTGCGAATGACAGTAGTAGAATTGTTAAAGGAAAAAGATTAAGCATTATGGAAAAAACGGAAATGACAAATTTATAAAAAGACATTAAACGACAGAACATTTAATTATAAAAGCATATGCTCGTTGTTCTTGTTTGAAATCATAATCTTTGTTATAACTAAGAACAATTATCTTTATGGGATATATATTTCAAGCTTGGCACGTAGTAAGAAATAAATATATCCAAAGCACTCAGTGCAATAATGCTTAAGTCTTGCATGAGCAGAATTTTCTTTTCAATTTACACAGTAAGTATTTTGAAAGAATTGTATCATCATTTTTTTAAAATACTTTCTAATTAAACTCTGATTACACGCTGAGGTGATGCACCAATTTTTTTAAGAATTTAAGACATCGTCATTACGACATCACTGTACAGAGTAATTCTAATTATTCATTAAATATTAATCGTATGGAGAAACAATTCCAAGTCTTCAATTCTTAAGCTCTAATGAAAAACATTTGAAATACAATTTAACGTAAAGACTATTTATCCAAAAGTTCATATACCTTAGCTACTTCTATTTGTTGGTAAGAATATATTGAAAATGATTGCAAGTCATTATTCAAGAAGGAAACATTGGAGTTAAATTGATAAACAAGTAGTTTAATCATTTCTATGATGTGACTAATCTGGAACTTATACCAATCATGTACTGTAATTTAGTCCATGGCCCATATTTAACGCTTCTGAAGCGAAACTTGACATAGAATTTTTGACAGCCTCGCACAGTCAGATCTTTATTGCACTGAGCATTCTGCATAAACTTAGTTATGTATTGATTTACTCTGTGCGAATGAGTAATTCAGTCGTTTATAATAATAATATTAATAATAATAATAAGCAGCACTATAATTGTATATAACGCATACCGATTAATTTTTTACAAGATTTAATGTTTCATCAAGGATCTCACAACTCGAGTATGTTCCAATGCATAACTAAGAGTAACATCACAATCAATAAAAACAATTTATTGAACTCATTCGAAATTAGTAGCAGCACGAGTAGAAAGATTCTATGAGATGGAACTATTAATTGTTGTATTTACACCGTTCGATTATCGCACGATTCACTTATATCTTTACTGAATCGAATTTTGAATTACACCATGTGGTTTATAGTCCATTGGAGAATAAAACTCTTACAATGTTATCGTCAAGACCAACGCCATTCTCCTCAATTAACGTCGTGCATACAAATATTTTAAAAAGTTTCAACAAACCCGATAATACACGTAGACAAAGTCATGTTCACAAAAAAAAAATAGAAACAGTAAGGATATCAATAGACAGGAAAATGAAAGTAATTTGACGTCACAAGACGCAGATTATCATCCTGGTTTTTCTATATTATTTGCGACAAGTCATCTTATGGCTTAACTAATGACAGCTGCCACAGACCATTTCTCCAACTAGTATTTCATATTAAGTCGAACTATTTTTATTAAAAGTGAAAAATATACAACAAAGAATCAACGCGTGATCTGTTTCTTTTTTTACTCTTCGCCATTATATGGCCTATAGTCTCTCCATGCCTTTTAGAACAATAAGACACGATAAACGGGTATTTCAACAAGATCCAGTCTTACTTAGTTACACTCCGCTTTTAAAAGTACTTCCAAGTAATACACGTTAAAACGCTCATTCAAAAAAAAATAGCTCCGACATACAATTTTTTGAATAACGGGAACGTACAAATCCAGCAACATTCTAATAGTATTAATAAACCTGACTGGCAAATGTTTGTCAAGAGCGCAGAAACTGTAGGAAAAAGAATTTTCGTCATATTAATATATCTATTCTACAATTGTTCCTTCTGTCCTTTAAACTCGACGAATGAAAAGTGCCTTTACAAGCGAAGAATAGCTACAAGATATATTATATCAGTAGATTGTGTTAATGAGTTTTTAGAAAACATAATCATCTGGGTGGAGTTAACTGGTTAATAGGGCTACGTTGATCTCCTTTACCATTTTTACGCGGTAAAGCATTTTAATGAGGTGTTCCTTGGCGAGTGGTGATGTCGAATACCAGACCGGACTATCCGGTACACAACTTCTTTCCGGTAATAGGTAAAATACGTCGTTACGCGTTTTAACGCTCTCCGGGCTATGAAGAAGAATAATTGAGTTACATTAAAGTATACAATTTGTTAATAAAAAGCTGTATATATGGTAAGATAATACTGGGCGTGGTACGTGGTTAAAAGGTACTCATAGCTGGATTTTAATAAATCAGAAGTTATCTCTTAAACATACTTACCATTTTGACAAATAAAATTCATACAGTTTAACAGGGCATCGTAATGGGTTTTCTTCATTTTCTTGCTGCTCGTACACCTTCTTCTTTCTTGAATTTGCTTCTGTAAGAGAAAATGAATTAGTGTAGTCATAGTTGAATGGAAAATTTATGAATAAATCCCGAAAATACTAAATGTATCACAGTACTAAGTATATACCTAGAGCTGACTGTGGTGGGTAAAAACGCAAGAGAACATTTCTCGAACCAGGAACCTTTCCAGCAATCGCTGCTGGCTGTGCAGCAGGATTTCGCTTCCAATGCTTCATTATGTGTGAAAAAGATAGCTGCATGTGTTCCTCGACTGTCTACAAACGTTCAATGAGTTTTGTTGTGTTATTATTCCATGTAACAATATTGTACATGTGAAACAAAATGACTCAGAATTTTACTTACTACGAGATTGAAATGCTTTGTGTTAAAAAACATGAGTGTACTTAACAGTACATGAGGCGAGTGTGCTCCGAGTTGTTTACATTCCCAAAGATGTTCTTCTTCTACCCTCGTTACAATATATTCTATGATTGAAAAGAGTTTCAGAATAGTAGTTAACGAATTACGCTTTATTAAATTTATTTTTAGCCTCGTATATTTAAACTCACGTGCATCATTGTAGAGAACAGAAAACTTCTTTGCAACTTCATTCAAACAATCCGTAAACTTTTCATAATACGAATCCGTAAATATGTTGTCTATCCTGTTGTTTTCAAAGAGATATTGTTGTATTCCTAAGGAATAATGAATATTTAATATTTAATTCAAAGCTTAACGTGTCTGGGACGTTAGAAAACTTAAAATGTCATAATGTACAGCAGTAAAAAATTACCTAAGCAAAGATAATATATTGTATCCGGCGCGTACTCTGCGCCATTAGGTTTCCGAACTTCTTTCACAAATAAACATAAAGAATAATTCAATTCGTCTGCTGTTAATTGTAACAAGTCGGTTTTAAACAATTTGACCTTCCTCGTCGGCGTACTCTGCTTCTCCAGCTCAGCATTTTTAGTAACAACCTACGTAGACAAGATTGTATTTGAAAATTCGTAACGTATATACCTCGATAATTATTTAAATATCTATTAAAATATATTATGTACCCATTGTCTCCAAGCATTTACTCCAAACGTATATTTCAGAGCCATATTGGCGTCTGGTTTCTCAATAGGCTCCATAATTCGTGGTTGAGGAGGTGGTTGTGGTTCTGGAGGTGGCATCAATGGTATATCGTTCGTACCAGAAATTCTTCTGCCTCGTTTACTTGGCGTAGAGCGTGGTTTGTATGGAACCATTCTCTTCCTTCCACGAGGAGCAGAGATTAGACGTTCTGGCTGAACTGCGTAACAATAACGGGCCAATTGCAAGAATTTTTTGAATTTCTATTTTGAAAAATACAGATATAACCACAGTCCAACCTTCATTGTCTATAGCAGTTTCTGGTTGTTGCGGTACTTGAGTAGCAGTTATTGTATTTGGCGTGAGTGCAGCTTCTAAATCAACTGCTGGTTCATCCAATTCCCCAGTCGCCATTTTCAATGCCATTTGCAACATGTCATCGCCGAAAGTATTGCTGGAATCAACTCCTTCAGGACTGAAACCATCACTATGTGAATTTCCTTGATCTCCTCCCTGATCTTCGTGACCCCTGAACAAAAATGGATTCTTTTGATGTGTGAGAGATCATGAAATTAAAGAGAAGGCTCATAACCGTGACACAGGGATTGAAGAAGTAGGAGAAAAAGAAAAATCTGAATGTATAATACCCCAATAAGATCAGCAGGATACATTTGAACCGATATTTAGTGTAATTTTATTTTATTAACTGATACGCCGAATGCCAATAATACCTGTTCTCATCAGCTGAATCTGAGTCACTTTCATTTGCTTTCTTCTCAGTAGCTACCATTTCAGCCATCATAAGTAACTCAGCTTCAAAAGGATCCGCTGGGATCTTTTCTTGTATCCTCTTGATATCTTTAAAGATACCTTTTGCACTGTTTCTCGTAGTAGGAATAAAAATGGGAACCGGGATAGGTAATGGAAATGGTAGAGGTACTGGATAAGGCATACTATACATATGCATTGGATATGGAACGTAAATAGGAACCGGAACTGGTATCACAACACGTTGTATCTCCTCTGTTTGCGTTGATTTCGTGCAAGGATGTGGACGCACAGAAACACCCTTGGTATGCATCAGAGGTTTGCACTGAGTCACTTTGTTATGAATTTTTACAGGACTGGGAGGTCTTGTTATAATTTGTTGCTTGTAGATGACTTGTTGGGTTTGACTTTGTACCGTAACAGAGGTTGGTACACCAACATTATTTACTGTCGATTGTTGTGAAGTTGGACTAGGCTGACCGTTTCCTATAGATGCTAAACTAGTCACCGATGATATTACCGGTAACGTCTTCTTGTTTTGTATATCACTTTTCTGAGACGACTGAACAACTGTCCTTTGAGGAACTGTCCTTTTTGGCATCCCTGTTGGTACAGGATCATCACTCGATGGTATTGTAATAGGTGATTTTGTGTACTGGCCTTGGAAATTCATAACGCAGTTGTAAGAACAAAAATTACGAATCGTTGCGTCTGACATTGTCAAATGATATTGAGCCTGTGAGTATTCTTTGCAGAAATCACAGTTTATACGTCTCGCTGACACTGCATTTATGGACACCTGGTAGTAAATAAAATAGAGATGTTATATTTATTTATGAAGACATAAAAAACCAATTGATCAAATTATTGGGTATTTATGTGTACTTGATTGATATACTGTCTTACCTGATACAAAGTGAGGCAATTCAGACTACACATCATCATCACTTGACCCGATTTCAGTTCCTTTTTAATCATGTCAAAATTGTATTTCTTCACCTTGCACCAATTGCAAGGAACAATTTTTCTGTTCGTGGTAATGAAAATGTTTAGGCACGTTTTGTTGCAGAATGTGTGCGCTTCGTTCTCATAAAATACAACAAAGCTCTTCCTATTAGGTAATTCAAAGAATTTTTTGCACGTGGAACATTGATCTGGATCGACTTTGTTTACAAATTTGAATGCAGCGAAGCAGGGATCACTGCATATTGCAACTGGCTGAGCTCTATCTATTTGAACTTCGCAGTGTACAATTTTTTCCTGTTTCAAATTAAGAAATCATCAGTAAAATATGAACAAAATATAATCTAAGAAAGAATAGATAATATTACCTCCTGACAAACACCACAAGCTTTCTTTTCTGAACTGGGTGGTTCAGTGCTGCTCATCCTAGAATATTTCTCCATACAATCTTGAGTACAAAAATCTTTAAATTGTCCCTTATCACCTACAGGTGCCAAAAAACCTTCAGTTCCTGAACTAATATCTTTTTGACAGTAGCTGCAGACTTTAAGACCCTTTTTAAACTCTTCAAGGCAAGTTGAACAACAAAATTGCCTGACATCATATCCAAACCTCACACAATATTTTCCTAAGCTTACTGCCTGCACAGAACCATTGCAATTCCTGCAGTAGCTTCCATAATTCATTTGAAATTTACCCAAACACTCTTCATTGCAAAACTCCATTGTTTCCCAAGACAGATTACGCTCATCATTTGGCTCGATTAACAGTAGACAATTTGCACAGCGTTTTTCAAGCTTTGAATTAGCACCCTCGCTGGGGATATCTGTGGCTTTGTTATTTGCAGTTTTAAACGCAGTCTTGCACACCTTTGAACAGACGTTAAAACATTCTGGACCGACCTTTACTTTCATTTTGCAAGAACGCTCCTCATTGCATTGTTTACATCTTTCCTTAGTTGAAATTTCCTCAATTTCAGAATTTTTGGACTCCTCATCAATGTCTATTACATCCGTTGTAGATTCTGCTGTGTGTACAGGTGATGTCTGCTTCGTTTGTGGAGTCAATGCTTTTTCCGCGTCACTAATATTATCATCGATTCTTATTTCCTTTGCATCCTTTGATGTTGTTTCTGAAGATGAGCCAGATTCTGTCTTACCTTCATCGTCCTTTGTTGTTACCTTTTCATCAGTGCTCTTATTTACTTCGCTGTCAGTTTTCAGTGATATCTTTCTAGGAAGAATGACTTTCATACTGTCTGGAATGATGCACAATTCGTCATCCTGACCGGGCAACACATTTGAATGTTCACTTACGGCGTTTATTTCTACGTCTTCTTGATTTTTATCCTTGGACTTATCAGATTCCTGATATAAGTTATCTACTCCTGTAGTTTGTATTGTATCTTCTTGAGTTTTATGAGAAGAAGATTCAGAATTTTCAGTGTTTGCTTCCATATTCGCGGTTATATTAATATTGTCATCTTTTGATTGAGGAACTACTGTCTCACTTTCTGAGTGTAATTCAGCACTTGGTACATTTTTTTCACTGTTGCTGTCTCTTGATTCAGGCTGCTTACCGCCTGTGTTAAAGTTAGTTTTGAAAGAGCTGTCCTTAGCATTGACTACATCCTGAAGATTATCAGCTTGATCACCCAACTTTTGAAAATTCTCATCGCCTTCAGTGAGGCTGTCGGTTTCTATTTGCTCAATATTCTCTGATGCTAAATTATCACCACCGAACGGATCCTCCGCATCTATCGCTTGACCTTCTATTTGGGAATCATCATGCTTATCCTGAGAGATTTGCACGAATTCTGTATTTTCAAGTTCGTTTATATTCTTCTCGGACGCGTTTTCCTTTTCAGGGCTATCTGAATCGGCCTCCAACACTGTATTTCCTTTTTTGCCATTTGAAGTATCCACCATCATGCGAGCACTATCAATTACACTCAAACGTTCACACCTAACTATCTCAGAGGTATTTTCATTGTCACAAAATGTCTTTTCTTCCTTGTCAGATATACTTTCACTGATGGAAGCTCCCGTTTCAGGTTCTGATAAAACTTTG
Source organism: Pachycephus smyrnensis (assembly GCA_030142225.1). Classification (NCBI taxonomy): domain Eukaryota; kingdom Metazoa; phylum Arthropoda; class Insecta; order Hymenoptera; family Cephidae; genus Pachycephus; species Pachycephus smyrnensis. The sequence goes on along the minus strand of JARQST010000565.1, from coordinate 114,839 downwards.
GCTCTAGTACAATCAGAATTTTCTTGGATTTCATCATTTTTCGATTCTACAATGTTGCTCGAATTAGTATCACTTTGGTCCTTGGGTAAACTTAAATTTTCCGAGATCGTATTCAAATCCTCCACTGGAGAACTATCTTTTTCTAAAGCTGCATTAGAATGTTCAGATTCCACTGTGTCTAATGTTGAATGATCCACATTCACATGCGTGAAACTCGATAAAGGATTACCAATAGGCACCTCCTCATTGTTCAAATTCAAATTTGGATTTAAATCAGATGTAGTATCATCATTTTGTTTCGAACATAAGCTACCATCATCATGTGTCTTTGTTTCTACAGAATTTAAAACAGCATTCTCTTCTGCATTAATATCCGTTGCATCTGGGATATTCGCATTCTGATTTGTATCAGAATTTGCCATTTCCACATCTTGATTAACTATTTTAGAAACATCTTCCATTAAGTTATCAGCAACTGATTCTGTTGATGTTTGCACACTTTCCTGTGCATCTTTTGTTTCTATATTAATGCCATCGTGGGATCCACTTTCCAATATAGGCACAGCATTGGAAGGTGCATTAAGATTTTGCTCCATTATTAAAAAATCTGATCAATCTGTTGCTACGAGTCCACTTTCAATGAAAAAATAACTCTAGTCATTCCTAAAAGACTGGAAAAACATTAAATAGTAAGAAATGTGTAATAACGTGCATACGTTAAACAGTAAATATACATAATCTTCATTATAGTAGAAAACGCTTTCCAAAACAAAACAAATCCAGTATGATTACACAGATGATTCTCATACAACAAGCAAAGGAATATAAAAAAGATGTATTATGACAGAGAAGTTTGAAAATTATAAGTATGTGTTTTGCATTCAAGTACTGAATTCCACACTGTACAATGTACTGTCATTTTTTTAAAACTTTTTAAACACGAGAAAGATACTCGACGATTATTGGTTATGTGTAGCCATTTTGGATAAACATAAACCGCCAGTTAATGAAATATGTGATGATTCTGCTAATATTATATATAAAAGAAGGTATCACGGTGTTGGATAATTACGGTATATTATATACAAAATGATATAGAGAAATTGAAGTGATAACCCATCATTAATAAAAGTATTCAGAACGCTAAGGTTATGCCAAAAAGTAGCATCGTACCGCCATATTGCATTCTTACATGTATTTGTCAATTAATACGAATTTTAAAGATATTTACCGATTTTCTCAAACTAATGCACTAAGACAAATAATATTACAAAGAGAATATTAACTGAATGTGTACAAATATTGACAAAGTAAAGTCACAGCCAGTGTCGGCTGTATATGCAGCATAGAGTACCCTCTTTGCTTTACCAAGAAAACCGGCGGCTCATGAGCGATTAGCACACGTGTAAAATTTTCGTGAATGCACAATTTAGAATAAAAAACAATTCATCAAATGTATACCTTTAATTTCTGACACTCCTATATACTTTGTCTCGCGGTTTTCAAGCACAAACATCACATTTGCGAGCTATCACTGGAGGACAACAGTGGACAACAGCCGTGGCGGCAACCTAAAGGCTCGCGCACAATGAAAGAATAGATGTAAGGAATAGGGGATACTGCCTTTGGCCAATTAATATTGGCGTCCTATCGGAAACAACAGTGAGCTGACCAATTGTATTAGCCACACAACAGACTATTTCTGATATCTTATTTATTGGTTCCTTATTCCTTTCATTGGGCGCGGACCTTAACGCATGATTACCAACATCATTTTTTGTTTTTTAGCCATTAAAAAATCTGAATTTTCAAAATACCGTATATTGTCCATGCTAGCTTAAGAATTATCATAAAAAAACTAAAATTTGTTTCAGTATCATAACAGTGGATGCACTATTAGTTCTTATTTTCCTTTGTAAATTATCAATTTATATATTTTTTTCAGGCTTGCTTGTTTATAATAATTCGAATAACACTTGTTCTACAGGTAAATATAATGTATATGCATTAGACGGATAATAGGCAAAAGTTTTATTAAAAGATATGCCGAAATATAAAAAGTTGATCAAAATTATATGACGTCAACTTGGTCTTTGCGCAAACTTTGCAAAAATGCTTTCGTGATCTAAGCATACCTTCTGTCCTCCATTATACTTCCTGTACCATAAGTGTACACGCGTCAAACTATAATATATTGGTCGTAAAATTTAAAAAGTCTAATATGTGTCCATTTTCATAAGGCTTCAATACCAAATTTAAATATCCATGGATATTGTCTTTGTAGTATTCAACAGAACTTTCGTAATGTTTAATACAAAATGGCAAATGGGTGAAAGTTTTTGACGTTGGATAGTTTGCAAATCTTTCACTTGTGATTTCATAACTTTTCCACTTGTTAATTTATACGGTTCAGTGTCATCTAGTGATAACGTCAATTTGACAGATCAAATTTTGATTTTTAACCGAAATTATCCGAAACGTCAAGGTTTAAAGGATGGCTTGGCTCTCGGGGCTTGCAGGGAAGGCTGAAAATCTTCTTAATAAAATTGATCAAAATACAGCTGCTGTATTAAACAAGGACAGACATGATGTAGAACCACAACCATTGCTTACAGAGGTTACTTGGGAACCGCCCCAAGTGTGGTATTTAACTTTATTATTATTTTATATGATTACACACATTTGTGATACTTGTATTTGTGACAATATAATTTTTTAGCCTCCCCAAATATACTGGGAATTCCAGTTTCGAGTCACCAAAACATTTTCCTTATGTTCGTTCTACTCCAAACCTTGGATCATTAACGCCGATTAAATCAAAGCTAGACAGAGAGGAGGAACTAATCACATTTTTAAATACACCAACTACAACGCCAAAAAGGAATATTACTTTGGAACACATAAAACCACCGTCGAACTCTTCATCAATTATTGTTGAGCATCCTTCAGATAACACTGACTCTGTATCTGAATTATCGATTCAAAGTGGAAGAACCAGTCCAAGTTTATCCCATACTTCAGTCGAAGTTCCAGAATCTGATTTAAACCAATGTTTACCAGGTAGTGAAATAGAAATAGATCTGCAAAAAGAAAATTTGTCGCTAAAGAGTGAGATGCAAAATTTATGCAGTGAATTGCTGGTGGCGTTAAACAGAGAAAAAGCTATTGAGAATGGTAATGATTACAGAATATCTTGATTTTATACACGATCTTCACTAATCATTAAGTATGTCAAGTACAGGAATACTGAAAACTTAGTAATACATCTTTGTTCTAGAGCGCAGTGAGTTACAGCACCAGCTTGAAACTCTACGTCAAGAATATGAATATAGGCTATCTCAACAAAAACTGGAAATGGATCAGTTAATAAAATCAGTCAAAGACGCGGATCTAACGAATCATTTGAAAACGACACAAAAAGATTTAAAAGAAAAAAATGAATTGCTCGGCAAACAGCAGACAGATCATCAAAAAGAAATAAATGTGCTGAAGAAAAACTTACAGTCGCTGGAAATGGAGAGAACAGAATCTTTGAAACAAATATCAGATTTGCAAAGTACTATCGAAAGAGTTCGTTCAGAATTGAATTCAACACGATCAGAGCTGGAGCAGCATAGAGCAAGAGCACTGAAGACTTTACAAGAGAAGGAAAAATTGATAGCAGAATTAAGAGGCAATGCGACTACAGGATTAGACGACGCAACCATTATGGAATTGAATCAATTAAGGTAGTGTGCAGACATTCGTTTACATTTTTAAATATTGATATTCACCTAAATGTTATGAAGTACGAGCTCTGACAAGAACAATGTCCTGGAACGTAATGTCAATTCTTAGACAGGAGCGCGAGGCATTGAGAGAAGAGAATCAACAAGCTTGCGAACAATTACGATTAGCACGGGAGGAATTGATAAACGCAGATGTCAATTTAGAAAAACTTCGGCAAAAAACAGCAGAAGCCAGTCTACAGGCACAGGAAATTATTTCTGTCGAAAGAAGAAGAAGATTAGATGCTGAGGAAGATGCAAGACAACATTCCGAGGTATTATTACACATTTCATACTAAAAAAAAACCTAATAATTAACCCAAACTCATTACTAAACAAAGAAATCAAGTCTATCTATATTATTGAATTAGGAAATAAGATCTCTAAAGGAGGAATTGGCACGACAGCAGACTATTCTTTCATCCAAAGTACAAAAACAGGATGCAGAAATTGCTAGACTCAGATCACAATTATCAGCAGCGTCGACGCCAAGTAGCGAAGTAGAATCTCGACTTTCATCCCTTACACAGACATTAGTGCTGAAACAACAAGCCTTGGAAAATTTAACAACCGAAAGGAATGCATTGAGATTGCAACTTGAAAAAATTGAGGCAAGTTTGACCTCTGCCGCGCATGCGCTCTTTGATATGCATAAGTTACTTATGAAAATATTTCTCTCCCCCAGCACGAGCATAGAAATGCTATTGGAAATTTGAGGAAAAATTTGTTATACAATAACGTCAATGACACGGATGACGCAAAAGCACAAGTACCGACGTTTTTAATGGAAACGCCCTTCGACACAGGCGTTGCTAGACGAGTTAAACGAGCTTACTCGTCGTTAGACGCTGTTAGCGTTAGAACGGGCGTCTTTTTACGCAGATATCCATTAGCAAGAATTCTTGTATTGTTCTACATGGTAAGTATTTTTATAATACATATATTATTAATAAACGTCTATTAAATATCTACCCTATTTAAACTTTGTACAGGCATTACTGCAATTTTGGGTTCTGGTGGTACTATTATCTCACTCACCAGAAGCACATTGATTTCGCTCTTCATTGGATGAAGATTTTAAAAGAATTGCGCAGGCAATTTTTGCCTCTTACGCGCGACTATTAGCATTGTTCAAAGTAATAATGGTTCACGTGAGTTTAAATTTATTTGTATAAATATTATCGCTTGTTCTATACGGAAATCTTGTATGCCACATTGTACATAGAAAATAAAAGCTATTATCATAGGAATACAGATAATCAAATGAATGTTTAGTCAAATATTTATTTCGTCGCGTATGTTACAGTTTGAAATGATTATCTATGATAACCTTATATAATAGTATGCGGATATCATTATAATACTATAAAGGTAATGAATGTTGGATCTTTCAAGGATTATCTTTTTCCAAAAGAATACAATAAATAAATAAATTATCGAGCTTAAACTTGAGTACGATTGTGTCTAAAAACTATGAAACACCCACTCGGTCCCTCCTGCTTGGATACTCTACGAATCTTATTATGCAGGTCGTATGAACATACCAACTATAAAAAGCAATCTCTTCCATTAAAAGGGGTTTACTCTCGTATGCACGCAATTAAAAACCCCATTATGTTTCCATTTTAGTTGATGACTCCATTGAGAACCATGAACATATGAAATTTCTTCCACGACCTTGGGCTGGCAAAAACACTTATAAAGTGCAATTGAGTCACAGCAATGTTATTTTAAAGGAACCGAAAAATAGAAAAGAGAAAATGAAACGAGACGTCGATAAAACTTGTCAGTGTTCCGAATAAGCCGATTAATCGGTATAAAGCATAAACTGGCCCTTATATTCATGAAACTTACGTTCGAAGTAGTTTAAACTTAAAGATTCAAAAAAAAAAGGAAACACGAGATCACTGAGAAAAATGTAAACAGCTAGTGAGAACAAACGAAAACAACTAAAGAATTAGGTACTGCTGATCGGTACTACGCTTACAATATTATTATAATAAAGAAACACAAAGGCTGCGACATATAAAAATCCTATTACACACACACGTTAAAGTTTAGAATATATTCTGTGGTGTTTTTTTTTGTTAGCATTTGGTTTGGTTGTTTCTTCGCACAATGTACGTGCTATTGGGCTTTTATTATAAAATAACCTGCCGCCGCCGCCCTTAACAAGTTGATATGCCAAATGTCACAAAGTTTGTTATTTATAAATCTAACTTACATTTTTTATCGTATTTCAAAAGATATCAGCACAATTTCAATTCCTTGCTGTGAATTTATCTCTTGGTGACTGCCCATCTCCACCCGCGAGATCCTAATTTCATTTTGTACGCTACGATTGCTGACTCGTAAAAGTGTCACGAGAATAGGAGTGAAATCATCAAAAACTGAACGTTACAATCCAGATAGCACAATGATATTCTTAGGATATATGAATTTTCTCTGCATATCCTCAGATTGTACTGGGATCTTCTAAGAATATTGACTACCTTCTGAGAATATCGTGTGCTATCTGGGAATATTCATTCGATTTTATAGAAAATCTTATATAGAAGCGATAATAGTATATCTACAGCGTCTACACGTAACGAAATAAAAAACTTGCCGCAAGCTGTGATCTCGTTTTGCACTTGTCATCTATACCTAACCTAAAGACAATAATCTGAAACTACTTCTCGTAGTTGTATTGCTCTAAAAATTAGACATTAATTGTTTTGCATATTGTTAGGTACAAAACCAACCGGTAGATCGATCGAGCAACGAAACAACGTTCAAGAGATATAAATTTATTATCACATGCCTGATCAAGAATCAATCTGATAGTTTTACCCCTAAAAATACTATGTATGATTATCACACGATCACAAGACAGTTAGACGTTATTTATGAGTTATAATAGAATTTACATTGCTTTTTCAATTGATATTTATGAAAAATTCATGTCGAAATAAGTCACTACCAACGGTATGACATACAAATAGGTCTGCTACTTATATCCTACAGCGTTTCACAGAAAGATACTTGAATTTAGAATTTTCTTTACGAGCTATCCGTGCGATTAATAAACGTCCATTGCCAGATGAAAAAAAAATTTCTATAAGAGTCACCTGTCGCGAGAAAGAATGCATTCGAATTCATCTCGTCGTTCATTGCTATTGAATATTACGTATGTACAAATACTATGGCAAGTGAATCATATATAATAATGACAGATTTATTATATTAAAACAAAATGGGACTGTGCCCTGTACTCGAGGACTTTTTTAAAATTACTTTATATACTTGAAAGACGGCGTCGAACAAAGCAGACTTTATTACTCTCTGTCCTCAATAGTAAATAGGGTTGATAAGACGTGCCGGATAAAACATTCTTCTTTCTTTCATCTTTATCTCTTCAATTACGGATTTCATATCCATAAATAACCGTAGCTATCACTTTGGCAACGTAAACGTTACGAATGATCGATGACTCGACGTCGCGATGTTTATCATATACTCATATCATTTCAATGACTCTCGATGAAAACTTAGACGAAAAAGTGAGCTATTAGTAACACCCACTCTCAGTCGGTTTCCTCAGTCGTGGATAAGAAGATCCACTTATATTTTAGCCGTTTACGAAGAAAATCTACTTGACGTTCGCACGTAGAAAACGCGTTGTTTTTTTCAAATCGTTCAAGAATTTCTCACAGTCTCGATACATTGGGGATATATGACGTATCCAATAATAATAAATTGAATCACTCTTACGTAATCACCACGCATAGTATGAGTCCTGCCAGTATTGAACTATATGTTATTGATCCTCGACTTTCCCACTGTTATTTTTGATCGTAGGTATCGTTATAAGAATCGAATGTCTAAAAGTGAACGTTTCAGACAAAAAACTTGTCAATTTGGAAAAGTTCTTCCGAATAATTCGGTGTGCCAAAACACGAAGCTGAACACTTTGAATTTATATTCTATACTATACTAATATTATAAAGAGGGAGAGTTTGTGAGTTTGATTGTTTATGTCCTATGATCTCACAAACCACTGAACCGATTTTGACGAAACTTCCACTGTTGGCTTCCTTATAATCACTGGACTGTCATAAGCTATATATCGTCACACTATCTCATCAGGGGACTGAGGAGTGAACAAAAATGTTGGGCAGAAGCGATTTCTACGTCTGTGAAGCCGCGGGCATCCCCTAGTTAAATGTAAAAGCGTGCGTATTATTAAGACGCTTTTTCAAAGCACTTTTTTCGCGTTACAGATAAAGACTGTCACCTCCCATATGCATCTCTATCATATTAAGACGTGAATCTCTAAAGATAAGATCAAAGGAATTTATACCTAGTCAAAATAGAAATTTAACCCTGAATTATTTTGAACTCTCTTCATTCCTTTTTTATTCTTCACGACTGCAATGAATTAATATGACAGTCAAATTCCAGTTTAAAATTGAAAGAAACTGGGTCCATTATCTTCTCCTGATGTGGGTATCGCATAACTTCCAGCTACATTCTCTTCCATTCTCAATTTTGCTGATGCCTTCGTATTACGACTTGTTAATGAGGACTTCAATTCGGCACACAAAATGGTAAAATCAACAGACACTAATTTCTAATGACTGTCGACTCTACAGTACGGAATCATCAGTAGCGTCTGAATCGCCGAAAGAATCACTATCGACATCTATAGAAACGCAGCTGGTGGATGTAACACAACTTGCAAAGGAGCTAGTCGAATCTGGACTAGACGGAGAGAAGCAGAAGGTTTCGCACGTATCTTCACTGGATGAGGAAACAATAGAATCCTTAATGTGGGTCACTTCCTTGTCACAATCTAGATCCACTTCTTTCCTGTCTCTTTTGTTCAAATCATCTTCCTGTTCACTTTTGTTCTTAGGATTGCTCAATACGGAACGTATAAAATCGCGTGTCTCCATACGCAGAGCATTTACCCTTTTCTGAAGAATATGATTGCGTCGTACAAGAGCCATTGTTCTTGCAACAATATCGAGCAGCCCTAAAAAATAAATAAAAATCATTATAAATAAAGAATCGATCCCCATTGACATCGCGATATACGACTCATTACTAATAAATTGTACCTTCTCGACGTGTCAGGACGTTTCTCCAGTGTTCGTGAAGATCGACAGGAACTTTAGCGGAAGTCCTCGACGAGGAACCAATAGCAGGTATACATGAATTGGTAGGACAACCAGCTTTCCAAACAGCACTTTCCGAGGGTGAAAGAGATAAGTCATCAGTGGTGACATTGAGCATCTGTACGATTTCAAGTTTCTGTTGCTTTATGACACCGCTGTTATGAATTCTTTGGCGCCGAAGAGCATAAGGATTCGAGGCGATTTTCGGCACAGGAATTTCCGCCAGACAGATGGTCGGTGCCATATTTCTGTAACAAAGACAGAAACCTGAGCTTATTGAAACGTATATTAAAAACTGACTACAAATAAACCACGTATCATTGTCACATAAATATTATACTTCCGCATTTCCCAGCAATCGTATAAATGCAGGTTCATGCGCTATTAATGTATCGAATAATCAGTGACCGTGACGATAACAGTGACGTCGAGTACAATTTAAAACCTTGTTCGATCGTACGAAAAAAGTCGGTCGATGCTCGGCGACGGCCTGATTAATTTATAAGTGCACCTTGCACAGAGAAATAATTTTATATAAATATAAGGTGAACGAATGCACGACGTGCTACTTACATCGACCTAAAATTAATCGAACCGTATCCACTGCGTCGTGTAACAGGAATAGCGATTTTGTTTTTGTAAATTCAAGTCAGCCTTGAAAGCCCGGATCAAAGAAGAATTGCATTGTTCCAGAAGAATGTAAAAGGAAGAATATATTGTCTTACGAGTAAACAATTTATTTTAATGACTTCAGTGCATTCTTGTAAAAAAAAAAGGCGATCCTATCAGATATATATTTATGTATATACACGAAAAATTAACAAATCAATAAGTACTACTCATCGATACTCCTTGTTAATAGAATTATATGAACATGCGACGTATACAGCGGTCGATATACATTTTGAAAACGCGTCAAATCGCTTACGTGCAATAGTTGCATGGCAACTGCGATAGAATACATGAATAAATAAATAAATATCTCTCCCCCAAATGAGATCCATAATTACTACTTGTTTTAAGCCCACCGTGTATATCGCTCGTGGCAACTGGAAATATAGCGACATGGTTGCCTGATTTCACTCGACTTTCAACCCCCGATTTCTATTTCCAGGACTGTAAATGTATTGTGCTCCATTTCCCCGTGTCCGTAACGACGAGGGTTAACACAACATCATAACATACTATAGTAAAAGGATGCCCTACTTTACGAACTCAAAATTTCTATGAAAGTGATAAGGATCGTTAACGCTTTAAAGAAAAATATCACGGCATTCTCTGTAAGAAATAATCGTTGCCGTAAATAACAATCTAAAGAAAAGTAACTTGAGAAAAATTAAAAAATAAGATAATCTCATGGCTCTGTGTTAGTGAGAGTGTCCGACGAGGAGGCTCAAGAGAATTTCATCAAATTGCCTAGCAACGTCACACATGGAACCAAAATGTTGCGCAACGAGCGTAAAAAAGGTCAATTTCATTGCTTGAGAGCGTGACAGGAACAAATGACAAGCTGTGCGAACTTGTGGACACTTAACGAGCGAACAAAGGGTGAGGTTCCTTTGTGCCTGAAAATAAGGATCGTTAAGAAAGTTCGTAAAGACAATCGATCAGGATCAGTCACCTTGCATACGTAAATGGATAGATAGCCGAAAGCATAGAGACATATTCGAGAATTGGGTGAAGCTCTGAGAGAAAAAAAAGTATAAGAATACTAAAAGCCACGAGACTGAAAAAGAGAATGAAAGATGGAAAGAAAGACTCCGGAGGTAGAGATCCCAGGGTGTTCAACGTACCGGATGCCGTAATAGCCAATAGGGGAGGCAGCTGGGTCATAAACGATTGCCCCAGGGGTAGTTCCGGGTACGGAAAGTTCAGCTGACGAGCAAGGGGTTTGGGTCGCGGGATTTTCAAGAGAGTCAAGCCGGGCGAAAGAGTGAGAGTGAGATAGAGTAAGAGCGAGAGAAAGAGACGGATGAGAGAGTGAGAAACAGAAGGAAAGAGAGATGCCGGGATCGAGCGGCTGACGCAGAGAGTCGAGAATGAGGATAAGGGTGCGGCAGGGTCGAGAGGGGAGGACCGAGGACGACGGCCTTGAACAGCGTGGGCACACGTGCAGAACATCTTGTTCGCCGCTCGACGCGTTTCCCTGTATAAATCTCCGTGGCCCTTTTGATTAGGTTGTGCTTGCACGCGAGAACGACTATCGCCGTCGCGTTGATTTATCGTCGTGCGAATACTCTCTCCGGGGGTTTACACCGAGTGCGATGACTCCTTGGACACTGACCGCAAAATATTGAGGGTCTACACGGCGACATTACCTTCCAGCGATTATTTTCGCATGACAATTGTCACATGTCACTGTGTTCGTCATCGTTATTTTTACTGCGAGACTAGTCATTAACCTAGTCGTCATTAACCGAATCGCACCGAACGAGTTGATTTGATTTGATGACAACGTAAAATTTATTGCTCACAGGTGTCGTCGTACTGTCGAAAAGCTCCGTGCAATCACCTAGTAATATAATTACAGTGTGCAATTCACGGTTTCGATTAGTTAACTTGGGCTAATTAATTTTGCTGACCACACCGGGACGCTAGACGTCACGGGATTTGTTCAATTTATTTTGAAATTGAGGTGCACGTATCCGAAACAAATTATAATGTAAAATACAGTAATAAAAGTAAAGTCTCAATTTATTACACGATAGTATATATTTTTTAATCATTATAATTGTACGTAATTAATTATTAATCCGTGAAAGAGGCCAACAACTTGAGGATTAATTTTCACTCAATTTTCCGAGAGCCCAAGTAAATTATTAAAAACGCCTCACCTTCGAAAGGTCTTGTGATTACAGATCAGAGATTGGATGGCTTGCGAAACATTAATTGACAGTAATATACTGGGTCTCTCTGTAAGTCGTTAACTCAAAACTCCAATAAATCTGATCCACGGTGTCCATAGAATTTCGAGGTAACACTATATCCAACACATTTCGTAGTCCATAAAGAGGAAAGATTATTAATCAGTTTCCACGAAATCTTCTATGCCTATATATATATATCGTTAGAATCACGAATAGACTCCTTAAATATCGCGTACATGCAACATAGCCCGCTTAACGTCTATCACTAAACAAATTATGTCCAGTTATTCCAGACGAGCATCCAGCTACCGGTATTAGTATCCCATTAGAATTACTAAATTGACGGCGTGACAGGAGTTCTTAAATCGTAAATAGGTATTTCTCCACAGTCCGAATCTAGGATAACCCGTGTCTCTTTCGTAATAATAACCAATTGGCAAATAAAATGGAGGTTAGAGAGAGATAAAAAAAAATCCCCATACACATTTTATCTATCAAAGTCAATTGGAAATCGGTATGAAATTTTCGTAACGCTCTTAATTTCAAATTGGGGTCTTATCTACTTATGACTTAATAAAACGTACAAATAATTATCCTGTACGTGAAAATTGATCCCACCGATCAATTACAGATAAATATATATTGTGCAGAAGGCTCGTATTTACATTTCATCTAAGAGTGTGTATAGAGGAAACAATGGGTTATTTCGAACACGTGGCATCTACCC